>JARDXD010001271.1:0-95935 GCA_029218145.1 Aphanocladium album
GGGGAGGGCGGGTGCGCCAGCTGGTTGACACGAAAGGCTTTCCGCAAATATTTGGAATGAGGAGACGCAGAGGCCAAGATTTGGAAACAAGCGAGGTGGCTTTTTCTTCTTTTCGTACCAGTAGATGGGGAGAGGCCCTGGCTATCTTTGACGGCGGCATCAATCTGTCCGGTGGCGCTCGAGGCGGGACGGTTCGCCATTGCCGAGCGGGATATCACCACGCAGACTTTTTTTTCTTCTTCTTCTTATTTGCTTGGTCATCGGTACAACTTGTGTGTACTGGGCGGCCCTGTCTACTACGTAGCGAGTGTTTGCTCGAAAATAGACTTGGACGGTAGTGGCTTGCATGGTTATAGAAGACGATAAGCACGTCTCTCTGCCAGGGTTGCGACAGCGGCCCGTGTTGCTAGCTGCCGCCGTCACCATTGATTTAGCCAGATTCAGCTTGACCCTGGACTGAACCTGCCGTCTCTATTGATCTCAATAACAAAGAGAAAAAAAGGAAAATAAATGGATAGTTTGTCTTATGGGTTAGGTGTAGCAGAGTGCTGAAATGCTACGTTTACTTGCAGGAGCGAGCGGGCTGGGAAGCTTTGAACTTGTCGAGAAAGAGAGAGACGCACGTCACATCTGCAACACCGTTCAAGTTTAATCCGCTCACCGTGGAGACACGCCCGTCCGAGAACAGACCGAGATTGGCGCAGACGAATAAGAAGGGATTGGTTTCGCGGTGTAATTGTGATGGTGGGAGACCGGGCTCAACGCAGCGCCAAGTTGTAAGACAAGGCAAGAAAAAGCAATTATACGGGACGATGTAAGAACAATCACAATCACTTCTGCGAGGACGTTTTTTTTAACTAGTGCTTTGGGGGCGGGTACTGGGGAGTTGCATTTGACTCTGCGCTTCACGCGCTGTGGGTTTCTACCAGTAATAATAACTACCCTTCGTGGGGTTCGAGCCCGCCAATGACCATGTCCCGTTTTAGCAACAACATGCAACGGGCTTTGGAAAATGTGGTTGTTCGAGAGACAAGTAAAAAGACGTGATTGCGTTGCTCTTCATGCGACGAGGTACGCTCGGTTCGATCGAACACGGCGGGAATTATGCAGTGGCAAAAACAATCGAAACGACAGCCAATGGCGAGCAGGCCCTGGGACGTTGTAGATGAAGTTATGCATGCAAGGCACAACTCTGTGATGTAGATTTCCAGTCGACGAATGATTAAACAAGAAAAGACAAACACACAGGCCATTATATTACTTGTAACATTTTGGTCCAAGCCATGAAAACAATGGGCTGTGCCGTGTCAACGCAGCAAAGTTTGCTCCAGATAGCAAGCAGCGTCTTATTGCATGCATGCATGCAGCATATTATCCTCCCCAAACTGGAATACATGACGGAGTGCAGCTGCAAGGACGGCAGGCCAGTAATAGCACCAACCCTATCAAAAGAACGCCCAGGCACGTAGACAAAACACACTCAAGAGGTATTTCATGGCTGGGACTTGCATGAAAATGCAACGCTGGCGCAGGATTGCATCAAAAGCAATATGTGGCTTGCCCTGCGGCCTTGCGGCGCGGGTATATATGCCTACCCTAAAGCCGATATCAGAAACGTACAGAACTGCCCTTTTCACGACATCAACACCAACAACATATCGGCAAGCAATTTTTCAATAATTTTATGCTCGGCTGGTATCACAGCCCATCACTTTTTTTTTTCCCCTATAGGACTTCATAACTAATTGATTGACGCACACCCCCCCCTTCATCTTTCCCGGACCTGCAGTGCAACGCAAAACTACTGCAACCTTTTGCAGCCCGGCGCACCAGCGCCAGCGCTAACTCGGCCTGGCTAGAGCTCCCGTTCGGCCACTTTAACCCCCCCCAAAAGGATTTTGCAGCTCTTCGGAGCACAGAACGCACGGATCGTGGAGTGGTTTATGAGGACGACTGATTTTTTTTCCGGTACCGTTTTCTTGACGTGGCCTGGTGAAAAATTTCTCTGTCGATGCTTGTCGATGCCTGTTACAAGCTGCGGGGATTATACCCCATGGAGGAACAGTCAACGGCCAGGCACCAAAAGAAAAAAACAAAAACAAAACCCGGTTAGCTCCAGGAACGCTGCATGTATGCCTCTCTAGTAATCTTGCCTCGGCTGTTTCCTTTTGCCTGGACAGGACCTTGCAACGGAGCATTATTTACACGGGCCAGCCCGTGGCCAGTCTGATACGTGGTCATTGCCAACCAGGTTTCTGCTCCCCTCGGTCCCTCGGCATCCTACCTCTTTTCCGGTCATCAAAGACCGATCTTACTATTTTAAATTAAATCCGTAGCATTGCGTCTAAAATCTTGCAAAAAAAAAAACTTGCGACATCATATGCCGGACTTCGGGAGGCCGGGTAGCATCGAATGCATCCCTCCCTGTTGCTAGACATTTTTCGGACCGGTGCTACCTTGCAAGGTCAGTCGTCCGGGGCCTTGTACATAGTAGGCCCTTTTTTTCCCTCATCTCGGCCGCGCCGTTTGCGCGCAAAGGGCCGTCTTTCTTAAACTCTCGGCCGTATTACCCAAGAGAAACGTTACTGGCTCTATCGACGTTTCAGTAACATGGAGATGAGAAATTGTGCTTGACATTTAGTAAAAAATAATAATTTCAAGCCATTTTTACTAACCCTGCTACTTACTATGCGCAAATTAATAATTTTTTTTTTATCATTTGTACTCTTTTTTTTTCTGCTCTTGGTGGGGGTTGTCAAGATCGTCTTCTGCACAACCCTGGCCAGCGATGCCGTCATCACTTTTGCACCATGAAGTGATCGTCGCTTTGCTGCACTCGAAACCACACTATTACGTTTTGCTTTGTGTCGCAGAACAGGCCAGCACCCAAGCTTACTCAGTCGGATGGAGCCGAAGCCTTTTTCCCATGGACGGGAATTAATTGTGCATCTACGTCATTGAGGCCCATCTACCCAAATTAAAAGCTGCAGGAAAACCGTCGAAACTTGCATCAATTGCCTTCGGAAAACTCCATAAAAAAAAAGGTACCCGCTGATCGGGTGTCCGCATGTGAGGGAGCCCCAACCCGCCCGTGAAGTGATGGCTGCGCATGATTCGACGGGCCGGGCCATGTCCCTGTCAAAGGGTCACGACGGGCGCTTGAGGGCCCATGTGGTGCAGAATGAAACGCAGTTGATCACTGACCAAGGCTGACTCTGAAACTGACCTTTGCGGGACAGTTTTTGTCTTGATATTAATTTATGCCAATGTGCGTGGGTGAATAGTGGCAAGCCAGTCGTTATTCCAGTTACACAGCGTGAGCAGTCAAACTGACAGACACCCGTATAGAGCCAGGACCAGTCACACAGCGTGAGCAGTCAAACTGACAGACGCCCGTATAGAGTCAGGATACCCTGGGCTGTCACGATGCCTTGTGAAATCGTCCCGTGGCTGCATCCGAGGAGGAAGCCGAAGAGACATACAGTCACAGTTACACACGGCGTCTAGCGGGTACTGATTCAATCCGAGCGGTTTCTCGAACCATGTGTCTCGCACTCCCGTTCCCATTTGGCGTATAACCAACCTAGTATACTGACCCCGAGCCTCGATGCATATCAGTCCATCACCGGAAAATCCAACGCGAATCCGTCATTTGTGACTGCTCATGAATCAAACACCAAACACAAACGACTCGCAGTTGCACATCGAGCCCGCTCTGCCTCCGCTCGGCCATGCTTGTTTGCCTTGGGCGCGCCCAACGTTTCACAGCATGACGGCATCGCGGCCAGCTTACACGACATGCGAGTACTCTCTCTACGCCAGACCAGTCACACCAGCCGGTGCGGAGAAACTGTGCTTCACAGCAGCTTGCCCGTCCTGGTCCCGGGGTTCTGGAACCAAAGCCTCATTTCTTGCTCACACAAACGTGGCACTCTCCTGGCGTTGTGAGGGCAGCCTGGTTGGTCAAGAGGCGCCACGCTCAGCCTCGCCGCTGGCTTCGAAAATGCAGATGTTGCCCCAAAGGAGACGGTCGATTTCCGCCAAAAGTGACAAAGAAAAGCAGCCCTCCCTCCCAGACACACCTCCTCCTGCACAAACACAAACAAGGGCTATATTAATGTGCAGCTACTTCTCTTGGGTGTAAAACTAATTTCCCTGTAATAGTTCGGTTGGAGCAGCCATGGCCAAACCGCCGAGCGCATGAATGACGATTCTCCAATCCTAGGGGGAAAACACGCCATGTCAGCCAGCCTCTGCACGCCTTGTCGCAGACTTGGTCGTCCATTTCTGGTCTCATTCATCAATATTGTCTTCCTCGTCACTGCTTCTAGAACAGCATAATTGCTTTTCTCGGACGTCCCGGAGGCGTTTTTCGCGTGCCGGTCCACTGGGATTTCTTGTCTGCTGGCCCTCAAATCCACGGCGGCCTCCGAGAACTATTAGGGTCCTCCCTCCCCATATGATTGTTCAGCCCAGCCTTGGCTCATCAGCAGCCATGAACCAATAAGCTGACGCCAATCCAAAGAGGCTCTGCGCCCCGTTCTACTGGTAACAATTTGTTTTTTCCCTCTTATGAAAATGGTGGCTGCCCACCAAAAAAACGGCCAGGGGTTGGTGGTTGCGTGCATGATCCAGGCGCCCGTTGCACCGCGAGGAGCATGGGTGCTGCTTTAGCCTGTTCGCCACCTCGCTTACGATCTGATCTGTCATTTTTTTTTTCATCCTCTGCTTGCCCCTGGTCACACCCAAAGCTGGAAGAGATAATTTGAGTACGTGGTACGCCACCTCCACAATCCGCTTGCGTGGTGCAGTCTTACTCTCTGGAGCGGCCACATGGGCACCGAGGACTGGGCAAAAAAAGTCGTCAGGTTACAGGGGCAGGATGGCGCGGCAACCCATATTTTCCCCTTTCCAACCTGTGAGCTAAATGATGAGTTTTGCTTTTTTTTTTTTTTTTTTTTTGGGGTGTAAAATTCCCAACGGTGCAGAGTTTGGCCATCCTGGTGGCGAATTCGAAATAGATTGTAGGCGGCGCACCTCAGCCTCGCCGCTTTAGTCAGTCTGGCCTGAAGGACGCCACCTGGACATGAACGGAGCGTCAGCACAAGCAAATGTGCAAGAATACGTCGCCGACGCCCGACGTTTTAAACGGGGTGACGGGTAAGGCGCTCGGTTTTGTACACGTTAGAGCGATCAAGCTTGCCGCCTATGCCGGACACTAGATGCATCCAGCTCAATAACATGCCATGATTCCCAAGTTTGCCCACGCGATGGAGGAAGTTTGTATCAAGAGGTTTCATGGAGTATTAAACGAATTCGTATTGAAGTGCCTCTTCATCCCTACCCAAATCATCGATGCGTGCTGGTTAATGTCAGGTACGCGCAAGCAGGTGGCTCGTCAAAGGCGAGAGCATCGGACAATGAGCACACATACCGAGCTAATACCCTTTCTTTGAAAGTTTCCGAAGCCATGTTCGTCTCGCGATGGACCAGAGGTATCGCACCCAAATCTATCCTGGGGTGAAGATGTTATTATGACGTCACATCTCGCCGAGGGCTCGTCTACACCAAGCTCCCGTAAACTAGCTACAGAATTAGCAAAGAGGATGCGCAAGCAAGTGACTTCACAGAAAAGTACTTTCCGCTTCTAAAACCCCAAAGTAAACTACGGGCCTGCCAAGTCTGACCAGCAAGGCGACTAGCCCTTTGCCCGCCAGCGCTCCGGTCGGTACTTGCCCGCCAATGCGGCTTGGCACCAGGGAATAGAGCAACTTTGGCGTCATCGATGAAGATTGCGTTGTCGTAATGCCGGGCGCGACATAAAATAAGCTTCAAGCTTGTCCACTTGAATACGTGCCCTGTTCTTCCCTTCCAAAGTGGTTGAATTCTAGACTATACTTCTTCTCCAACGAAAAGTCCTTAAATCATGCGTGGCAATCTGCACCAAACGGCCTTTGGTCATCACCCGTTCATCAACCAGGCGTATTCGAGGTTTCGATCGTATGGAATCGTGCGCTGGGTGGTTGACCTGGCCATCTTGGGCTTTGCTATTCCCGTCATTGCCAGAAATCCTACCCACGACCTGCTCGTCGCCTCTGCGTACGCCATTGCCGCTGTAAGCTGTGCTCCATATGGCAATTATATTCTTCTTGGAGTCTAACAATTCGTGTAGGCCGGGTTGTGTGTGATACTCTTCGTGCCGCTGATCGGCCCGCGATCAGAATCCGATCACCGACCATCCTTCTGGGTTGGGCCTGCATTGGCATTCACACAAATCGCCCTCATCCCAGCAGCAGCTCTACTCATCCGGGCCTACGGTGACAGAAGCAATCGCCATTCCCGTCGTGGTGTGGCTGCTAATCTCGCGCCTTTGGAAAAGCGCATCTACATCAACACTGGACCTGCCAACGGGAGTCTCAGTCAACGCCTGGCCCTTGCAGCTGGTTGCTGCTGCATTGCATCCGTGTGAGTACATTTTAGTTTGCTGTGGAAAATGCTGTTTCTAACGAGTCATCAGCGTCGCCGGTATCATGCAGCTCTACTGCATTGCGAAGATGTACAGCCAGGCACGCAACACAAAATCGATAGAGAACGCCAGGATTGAGACACTAGAGTAGCAAGCCAGCAGTATTACATTGAGAGACGATATATGTCACATTTAATTTGACGGAGATAATTACTTTAGTTCTCCTGGGTTGTCTGAATCGCACCATGAGGGATAGCCTCATTATTGAGAGACATCTCAGAACCGTAGTTTCAATGCAGCGAGCTACCGTTTGTTTACCACTATGATTCTCAGCACCGTTTTCCCCATTCTGCATAAAATGCACAATTACAGCTTGGCACCGCAGCCGGGTGACAATCCTGCCCACAAAGGCGGCAAGGACACTAACGTCGCTCCCACAACGCCACCAAAGCCCCCCATGGCCCAAACGGAGACATTTTGCACCGTTTCGTACCTGGGCCACGCCAATCCTCCCTTTTGACCAGAAACGGTCGTGTCAGGACGCAGAGCCGCGTTTGGCGTTGCCTGTAGCCTCGTTGGATATGCCCAGTTTGGAATCCATGGTTGTCGCCATCTCCGGCCGTGCCGTCCGCAATTATTAGCAAGCAAGCGACGGCAAGTTGGATGCCTCTGGGATTCAGGAGTCGACTTGCTCCTGAAGGCCCCCCTGGCACAACTGGCCAAAATTATAATCGATTTAAATGTATTATGATGGAATTGGGGCGCCTTGTATGCAGGCTAAATTGGATGAGGTATCCTGCATGTCGCCACTTTGATGCGGGCAGGCGCCGAGCCTGGCTGCTCAGCGACCTGGGTCGCATCTGTTATTGCATGGCACGTCGATATGATGCACGAGCAGGCAGCCGAACCCATGTCCACAGCTCGCAGAATGCAGGCAGAATAAAAATAATAGGACCAGAGTCTACTATTGCAGGCAGATGTTATTGCCTGTTGCATATACGCGTAATGAGTTGATTGGTCCGGGGATGCCAGCTTCGCGGTGCCGAATCCTGCGGCGAGAGAACGGGCGCGTAGGTGGCACGATTGACCAATTTATGCACGGCAGTCAACTATATACCATTTGTACAGACTTGATGTACTTACGAATCATGGCACAACGACTGCATGCTGCATGCAGGTCTTTTTTGCAGCTGGCGGCTTGGATCATGCCATTTGCTCTTCCCCAGTGCTGGCAGTTGAAATTCCTCGCTAATAATAAGCATGGGCCAGTGCGACGGCCCGTGCCTTTGTTTCTCCACCCAAGTTTGTTTCCTTATGATGTATAAGGGCTGTGGCGAAGAGCTACTTATCATTTCATCACCAAAATGGCAAGGTCGTGATGGCCGGGCAAAGCGGCGAAGAAGCGGCGGCTGGTGGTCATCTATTACATTCAGGATACAAAAGAGAGACATGCAACACATAAACAGAATGAGCAAGTAGAAGTAACCGGAGAAGTACTCTACAGTCAGCTGCCTCCACTACCTATGGGCCAAATTTCGGTTCGTCCAGTCAAGCGTTAGGGCTGACGATGCAAACCGTCTCGAACTGCCGGTCGCCCTATCTGGTAAGACCCTGATTCCCCAGGCGCAGCACCGGAATCATCCTTACGAAACAAACAAAACCCGCCAATAGAACTTGAGCGTCACCGCGGGCCGATAATAAGCTCGCAGAAGCTTAGCTAGCTTATACAGTGGGAATATGGGAATATCAACACCACAAATCAGACATCAGACATCAGGACTCAAGCACAGCAATGCGTTCTAGACCGGCTCAACGACGATGATTGCTCGTCGCCAAGACGGTCGCCAGTCGTTGTATAAAAGCGTCTGCTTCCGTCCAGCTTGCCAACATCTATTTTCTCTCGATATCCCATCATCATTTTCACACATCATCGCAAGCGTACGTGACAAACCAGCTCCCAGGCCACTGCTGCACATGACAACTAACAAGATCCAGCATTCATCATGCACTTCACCACCGTCGCCGCCTCCGCCGTCGCCCTGCTCTCGTCCACCGCCGCGGCGGCCAAGACGCAGATGCAGATCAACTACTACAGCGACCAGTGCAAGACGTCCGTCGCCGACATCAAGGTCACCTGGGCCACGTCCATCCACGAGACAAAGGACAACTGCTACAACTACAAGCGCGGCTCCTTTGTCAACCTTTCCAAATGCTACGAGCGCGGCTGCCAGTGCAACTTTTTCTACGGCAGGGACTGCAAGGGCGCCTCGACCAAGCTCTTTGACAACCACAACTGCGTCGGCGGCGCGCAGCAGCTCCAGTCCTTTGCGTGCTACCTTACTTGAGAGGAGAGGCAAACCGATTCGCACGACTTGTCGCATTATACTTTTACATTGAGAATGGGATTATATTTTTGTCAGGATCCATTTTTGCCGTTGAAGAAAAGCGCATGTCGTGAATCTGCCTGCTTTGCGCCTTCAGCCCAGACGTCAGCACTATCGTGAGCCAACGAAGCGGCCCCATCCACAGCGTAATTTTGTAGCTTTCATTGGTGGATTTTGAAAGAATAACGAACTCGCACAGTAGATCAGCCGTTTTGTAACTGAAGATTTGTGAGTTAGGGCCTGGGGCTTTTTTTGCGGAGCAATCTATAGTTTGGCTTGCTTTTCGTAACAAGAATAGCAAGCTACAACAAGCACATGCATTCCCTTGGCGCGCTTTGCAAGCTTCACTTTGTAACAGTTATTAAATATTCATCTATATCAGTTGCTATCCCATATCCTTTTATTGATTGTCCTATTTCAGAGTAACCAGCTCCTCGGCGCTCGTGGGGTGGATGGCCACGCAGTTGTCAAAGTCGGCCTTGGTGGCACCCATCTTGATGGCGACACCGAATCCCTGGAGCATCTCGCCGCTGCCGATACCCATAATGTGCAGACCGACAACCTTCTCCTCAGGGCCAGTGGTGACGAGCTTGTAGTTGGTGGGGCCCTTTTGCTCAGGCTCCATCATGGCGTAGTACATGGCTGTGAAGCCAGTCTTGTAGACCTTGACATTGTCCTTGCCGTACTTTTCAATGGCTTGGGGCTCGGTAAGACCGATGCTGCCGACCTCGGGGTGAGAAAAGACGACCGAGGGGATGTTGTCGTAGTCGAGCCTGAGGGTGGAGAACTGCTCGCCGCCAAAGAGACGGTGGGCAAGACGGCGACCGGCGGCGATGGCAACAGGGGTGAGCTCGACTTTGCCGGTGGCGTCGCCGAGGGCAAAGATGTTTTCGACAGTGCTGTTCTGGTACTCGTCGACCACAATATAACCCTTGTCGTTGATCTTGACACCGGCCTCCTCCAGACCGATGCCGCGGGTCTCGGGGGTGCGGCCGACGGCCCAGATGAGGTGGTCGACGTCGTGAACGGTGCTTTCGGCGCCAGAGGCATCCTTGTAGGTGACGGAGAGCTTGCCGTTGGCATCCTTCTCAACCTTGGTGGCGTTGCTCTGCTTGTGCAGGTTGACGCCGAGGCGCTCGTACTCCTTGGTGACGGATTCCTGGATCATGGGGTCAAAGTTGCGGAGGAAGGTCTCGCCGCGGATGAACAGGTGAGTCTCGGTACCGAGGGCGTTGAACATGCCAGCAAACTCGACGGCAATATAACCAGCGCCGACAATGGCGACCTTCTTGGGCTGGGAAGCAATGTCGAAGAAGCCATCCGAATTGATACCGAGCTCGGCGCCGGGGATCGAAGGGGGAGCGCTGGGCTTGCCGCCAACAGCGACGAGAATCTTCTTGGCATTGACGAGGACCTTGGAGCCGTCATCGAGCGTGACCTCGACCTGGTTCTTGGAGACGAGGCGGCCGCTACCGTGGAGGTACTCGACCTTGTCGTTGCCGAGGTTGCGCTCGTAGATGCCATTGAGGCGCTTGATGTAGGCGTCGCGCTTGGCCTTGAAGCTGGGCCAGTCGAAGGGGGCCGTCTGCTGGACGGAGAAGCCGTACGCCTTGGCGTCGTGGATGGTTTCGGCGATGGCGGCGGCGTTGTACGTGACCTTTTTGGGAACGCAGCTGCGCAAAGATGTTAGCGTTTGAAGGAAAAGTTTGGAAGTGTGCGCATTCAGTGCTGCTTACCCAACGTTGACACAGGTACCGCCGAGGCGCTTGTTCTCAATGACCATGGCCTTGACGCCAAACTTGGAGCTGGCCATGCGGGCGGAGCCGAGACCACCGCTACCGCCGCCGAGGACGAGGTAGTCGGTCTCTTTGACTGTGGGCGCCATGTTGCGCGACGTTGTCGACAGGTGTCTGGAGAATGAGGCGATTCGCAGCGGGGCAGCTGAGCTGTGTGGTGATGTTCGAGCTATGCGGGCGAAAGATTGCATGAGAAGAGCTTCGACAGAGAGACTGTGAAGCGGATAGAAGTGTTTATAACACGGCGACGAGGATGGCAAACTAGAGGAGGGGTCGTAGTGGGGGGAGGGGTGACGTCTTTTATGGTGAGGGATTGAAGCTGTGTTTTGGAATCTCTTTGCATTAGCGTCGGACGGATTGGAGTCTTTGGTTGGCTGGCGAGCTGCAGCAAGAGTCGGTAGCGTCCGTAGCTTCTGGGGGATGTGCTAAGGGAGAGAGGTGAGTGGGCTGCTGAATAATCGCACCTATCACCTTTTTGGCACAAACTCAAATACCGTCCCAAGCGAATTCCAGATGCGCGAAAAGTCCGCAACCGCCGATCATTTGTCAGCCCTTCGGCCGAATCTCTAACAGCGTCTAGGATCGGACATTTATTCCACACTCACATGGGACTTAATGCAGCTTCTTTTGCATGTACGATTCAATTAGAGTGAATCTGTCTCGGTTAGCGATGATGTCAGTGCCCAACGTACAGGGCGTTGACTCTGGGCTTTAGTGGATAGACCCCTGTGTATGAGAGTAGCAGCTCGCTAACGGAACGTGGATCACTCCAAACTTTGTAAGAGATTGCTACTTGGTTATACAAGCTCTTCTACAAGCTCCTTTGATATCGAGTAAAGCTCCTTACTCAAATGAAACTCTTCAATCCATCATTGTAGGTAGGTCTGATCCAACCCTTTCCGACCCCCAGAGGTCATGCAGGGCATTCCTCAACCCCGCACAGCCTCGTCTCAGTCCTGTTGGTAGCCGTCTCCCCTCTCACAAATCGTAGACCTTGACATGGTAATCATGATGAGCTCAATTGTATCCTGCCTTCTTCTTGCAACATGTACATTCGCCTCTACAGTCCTCGCAAACACGGCCGATTTCAACTGGGACCTCGTCACTCCATCGACATCACTCAACTACACAGACTGCTACCAGGGCCACAGATGCGCAAAGCTGCTATTACCCCTTGACTGGTTGGATCCTGGCAATGACGCACAGGTCGCCGTTGCAATCGTCGCACTTCCTGCCGCGATACCCGAGACGGATCCCTCATTTGGCGGCACGATTATTTTGAACCCAGGTGGACCAGGCGGTTCAGGCATTGACTTCTTGCTCTTCAGTGGGCCGCTCATTCAGGGCATGGTAGATGGAAACAAAAAGTATGAGATACTATCATTTGATCCTCGCGGTGTTGGACGGACGACACCGAGCGCAGACTGCTATCACAACGAGTATGCTCGCGGCAACGGCGCCATCCTTGACCGTGCCATCGGGTTTCTTGATGGTGGAGAAGCAGTGCAGCGACGTCGCATGTCCCACGCCCAAGGATTTGCAAAGCTATGCGCGCAGGCCGATTCAAAATATGACATTCGAAAATTCATCTCGACGACGAGCGTGGCGAGAGACATGGCCAAAATTGTGGATGAAATCCGTGACTTACGACATCAACAAGACCCAGAGGAGAGCGGTGATGCTAGGCTGGAGTTGCGAGCAGAGAACGCGAACCCAGCACGCATCAACTACTGGGGTTGGTCGTATGGAACTGACTTGGGAAATTACTTCGCCTCAATGTTTCCTGGACGCGTCGATCGCATGATTCTCGAAGCAGTGCAGGATGTGCGTGACTATGCCAGTGGTGTGAGTTTGAGTTATAATGCGACGCAAAATTGACTCTGAACTTCCTGCTTATTGTTTCTCACAGGAATGGCTTAAGTTCGGTGACTCAGAAAGGACATTTGATTACTTCTGGGAAACGTGCTACAACGCAGGCGATCGCTGCACGCTCTACCAGAAGACGGACTCAGGACCCGAGGACGCACGTACTCGATTTGATAAATTTCTTCTAGAAATAGATCAAAACACACCAGCTTTCGCTACTCCTGATGGAGCTTTTGACTTGATCAGCAAGGGAGACGTTATGCAAGTCATCTTCACGGCATTATTTCAGCCGACCTTGATGTTTGCCCCTCTCGCCATCACGCTATCAGAAGCCATGGCGGGCAACTTCTCCGACATGCACGCGCAGCTTGGTCAACCAGATGCCGAGAGCTGTCCTCTGCCAACTCCAAACGCGTATACCTGGATCAAAGATGCACAGACAGGAATAGCATGCGGAGATGGCGAGCCGCAAAACATGACTTTCGCCAGCTATCGGGACTATATAGCAGGCATCGCGGTTGATTCTCCAACGTTTTGGCCTTTTTTGCCGATATACGAGTGTCATGTCTAGACTGGCCGATTCGACCCAAGGATCGCTTCACAGGGCCGTGGGAAACCCCAGAACACGACCCAAGACGGGTGGAAGGCAAGCCCACGGCGCCGCTGTTCTTCATTTCCAGCCGATATGACGTGGTAGCGCCACCAGCTAATGCTGTCGAGATGTCAAAGTTTCACGCGGGGTCAAAAGTGCTAGTCCAGGACAGCTACGGGCACAGTACGCTTCTTTCACCAAGTAAGTGCAAAAATGAATACGTAAAGAGGTATTTTGAGACGGGAGAGCTGCCGCCAGACGACGTGGTGTGTGCTTCAGAATGCGTGCCTTTTCAAGACTGCTCGTTTGGTCTGGATGTGAAGCAACTTAGTTTTGGTCGTGGCCGACATGCAGGATCTCGTCATCATCCAATTGCACCAGCCTGGTTTTAGTGCATTATGCTGCTTTGATATGTCCATTTTCATTTTTTTTGATACTTTCTCCGGAAGTCAAGACAGTTGATGCAACCATTCGCCTTATTCCTGCACTTCACGCTTATTTTCTCCAAGCCAGCAGCGTAGACACTGTATCCAGCCCATCGTTCTTGGTGTCTCGTACCAAGCAAGCACCACTTGTCACTAATAGGCGAGACACAATTGACAATAAGCGACAAATATCTCCCCGCCACTTTACTCATTTTCTCAATTATCGATAGTCAAGTACAATAAAATGAAGCATTAACTCTCATACCTAGAGCAAACAATCACATTGCTTCTTTATTCTTTGATTTGACTTTGGCACCGTGGCTGCGCCCCCACAGTTGCATTGCTGAGCTGGAGGCTGGTGTGCGCCACACCCCCAGGAAATGGCCATTGAGCACAGCCACCCAACGCCCAAGCTCTCCGCCAGCCTCGCCTCCAAGCGCCGGCAAGCTGATGTTACGTAGTCCTTCACACCTCCTGCACAGCTTTCGACGTCCCAGTCGCTCAACCTGCATGGCGCCTCGTCGTCTTATCTGACCGATTTCCCAACGCCGTTGAAGCTTTCACCAGCAGGCTTCCTCCAGATCGCCGTCTCCGAACGCCCCTTACACGTCATTTCTTCAACCCCCACCTATCGTCCACACCACATAGCTTCAAGCTCACGCCCGACTCACGCCCGACTGCAGCCCAACATGTCGGCCGACGCGGGCCCTAGCTCTGGTAATTGACTCTTCCATCATCTCGAGATGGCGTCTCCTTCGTGGCTAACCCAATTTGCAGCTGCGCAGCCGAACCTCAACCTCACCCCCGACGAAAAGCGACTCTATGGCCAGCTCTTCCGTCAGGCGGACACGGATGGTGTTGGTGTTGTCACTGGCGACGTCGCCGTCACCTTTTTCGACAAGACACGCCTTGACTCCCGTATTCTAGGAGAAGTGCGTCTTCTCCGCCATCCCTCACGTCGGCCCAAGCGTCTACTAACTGACACACCTGGCAGATCTGGCAAATTGCCGACAAAGAGAACAGAGGCTTCCTCACACCCACTGGCTTTGGCATCGTCCTGCGCCTTATTGGCCACGCTCAAGCTGGATCCGAACCAACACAAGAGCTTGCTCTCCAACCCGGACCTCTGCCCCGATTCGATGGCTTCGCGCCGCCCCAAGTCAGCTCTCCTATCCCGGCCCAGCACTCAGGCACCCCGGCCGGCGCGCGCATTCCGCCCCTGACGCCAGATAAGATCACCCAATACAGGAATCTCTTTGATCGCCAGCCGCTGCAAGGCGGCATGCTTCCTGGAGAGCAGGCTCGATCTATTTTTGAGCGATCCGGCCTCCCGAACGAGACTCTGGGCCGTGTATGGGGCCTGGTCGACACGGAGCAACGTGGAGCTCTCTCCGCACCTGAATTCATCGTGGCGATGCATCTGCTTACATCCACCAATTCTGGCGCTCTTCGTACGCTGCCGGCCATCCTGCCGCCTGCTATTCTTGAAGTTGCGGCTGGCCGAGGACCAGCGCGACAGTCCCCGCGTCCCGGCAACGCCGGCCTTCCCCGCCAGCTCACCGGACAGCAGCGAACGGGCAGCCCTCTTGGTCGTAGCCCTCAAGCTGGGGGCGATTGGCTGGTTACACCTGCCGATAAAGCTAGATTCGACCAGCTGTATACCACCTTGGACAAGACAAACAAGGGCTACATCACTGGCGAGGAGGCCGTTCCATTCCTCAGCCAGTCCAACCTTCCCGAGGATGCTTTGGCGCAAGTTTGGGATCTTGCGGATGTCAACTCACAAGGCCAACTGAATCGTGATGAGTTTGCCGTCGCCATGTATCTCATCAGACAGCAGAGAATTAACCCCTCTACCCCTCTTCCCTCTACGCTACCCGCCAACCTAATTCCCCCAAGCAGGCGCAGCCAGGCCCGCCCGCCTCCTGCGGCCTCTTCGCCGTTTGACCCGCCGCCTATGGTCAGGCCTCCTCCGCCACAGCCAAAGTCAGCCATGGACGACCTGTTTGGTCTCGACACATCGCCCGTACCAGCGCCTCCTGCGCCACGACAAGACCCCATGTCCACAGGCGGCTCTGCTGGCGATCCATTTGCTGGTAGTGGCGCACCTAGTTCGCCTGTTGGTGGTGGCAGCAGCACGTTCACGCCTTTCATCCCAAGTTCTTCCTTCGGCAGAGGCCTGACCACGCAGACGACTGGCTCACCTATCACAACGCAGCCTTCTGCCTCCGAAGATCTACTTGCCGACAACAACCCAGAAGAAAGCAAGAAAATTACAGGCGAAAGCACCGAACTGGCCAATCTATCTAACCAGATCAGCACGCTGTCTACACAGATGCAAGAGACGCAGGCGAAGCGCACAACTACCCAAAACGACCTGAAACAGACAAATACCCAGAAGCAAAACTTCCAGCAAAGACTTGCTCAGCTTCGTACACTCTACGAGAAGGAGGCTCAGGATACCCGATCCCTTGAAGAACAGCTGCGCACCTCCAGAGCCGAGACGCAGAAGCTGCAAGGTGAATGCATGACTCTAGAGGGCAACCTTGCCGACGCCCAAGCCCAGCACCAGCAAATCTTGACCGCATTGCAGTCGGATCAGCAGGAGAATGGCAATCTGCGCGAGCGCATCCGTGTTGCTAATGCAGAGCTCACACAGCTCAAGCCCCAGATTGAAAAACTCAAGATGGAGGCGCGTCAGCAGAAGGGTCTCGTAGCCATCAACAAGAAGCAGCTGCTAACCACCGAGGGGGAGAGAGATAAGCTCAAGACCGAAGCAGAGGCTCTTGGCAAGGCTCCCAGCGAGGAGACCTCCCGCGGCGGAGAGTCTAGCTCCGCTGATACTCCTAGTGGTGGTGTCACCAGCCCGGCGCTCTCTACTTCTAGCGCAAATAACCCCTTCTTCAAGCGAACTGCCAGCTCTGATATCATGGGGGTCTTTTCCACACCCTCTGGAGCATCGGGCGCGAATGAGATCTTTGGTCCTTCAGGCGGGCAGGCTCCTGCCCCATTCCGTCCGCAGAATACTGGAACCTCAACTGCCAGCGCCGGCTCAGGCTCATTCTCGACACCGCCCAGCTCGACACCTGTTTTGAGCCGCCAGACTACTCTACGCACCGACAACCCACCGCCGCCACCCGAGTCGCGCCAGATCAGCTCTAGCTTCCTACCCTTCGGTGGCGCGACCGAATCCATCTCCTCGTCTCGCCAGGTGTCGCCGCCTGCTTCGCGTGCGGATGGATCAGTTGCTGAAGGCCCGAGTGCGGCAGACAAGACTACTGATGAGAGCAAGGAGGATGAGGCGAAGACCCCCACTGCTGGTGACGGCAAGGCTATTGCAAGCCCAGGAAAGGAAAAGAGCGCGGCATTTGGCGAGGATGACAAGGAAAAGGCCAAGGCAGACTTTGACAGTGCCTTTGCCGCGTTCACCTCGTCAAAGTCTGCAGCTGCGATTGAGACTACCGCTCCTAAAACGAAGTCTGCGTTTGACACCGAATTCCCTCCGATCTCCGAGATTGAGCGCGATGATGAGTCCGACTCTGAGAGCGAGCAAGGCGGTTTTGATGACGATTTTGCCCCGGCTTCTCCGGAAAAAACCAAGACTGCCCCAAAAGCTGCCGTGTCCGAGGCTGCACCCGTTGTTAAGTCTGTTGAAAAACCCGATGAAACTACTAAGGCGGAAAAGCCTACTTCTCCTGCTACCGTAACTTCCCCCGTGGCGGCCAAGAGCTCTTCTGTCGACGACATCTTTGGTCCGTCCGCATCCACGTCTGGCGCTGCTACCATTGCGCCTGCTGCTCAGGCAAAGGGCGCGTTCGACGATCTGGATGACGACTTCGAGGGGCTCGAGGAGGCCAAGGAAGGCTCCGCTGATGACGACTTTGCCAACATTTCTCGCTCTGGTTTTGAAGACTATAACGCTGTTTTCGACAGCCCACCCCCCAGCCAGCCCAAGGGCGACCACGGCGGTTTCGGCAACGAGAGCAGCTTTGACTTTATCCCATCCAACCCCGCCGCCGTCGATTCCAAGGGTACAGAGTCGCACGACTGGGACGCCATCTTTTCCGGCCTTGACTCGTCCGATCCCGTGGGTAGCACTGCCGCCGACACCAGGAAGGACGACGGCAAGACCCTCGACCGCCCGCCTGCCGTTGGCCGTGCTCTGACCGACAAGGGTGAGCATGACGACCCGATCCTGAAGAGCCTCACCGGTATGGGCTACGCGCGCCCTGACGCCCTGGCCGCCCTAGAGAAATACGACTACAACCTGGAAAGGGTAAGCACCACAAGCACATTGAATTCCCACGTTAGCTAACAAGGATTTTCCTAGGCCGCCAACTATCTTGCCAGCAAATCTTAGATGCATCGCCGCTTTTCATCTGTTGTTTCCCCGCAAAGACGTTTATATACGGCCCTGCAAAAGGCTCACGAACCATGAAAAGAGCGATTTTGAGCACCCGTTATCGAATCAATCGTCCCACCTCCCCACGATAATTGTGTTACAGGACCTCTGGGGAAGAGGACGATGTCGATCGAGTACAATCGCGAGCTGTTTACTCTCATTTTGAAACATTTTTCTTTATTGTTGTCACTTGCACTCTTTGTCCCTAGATGGAGTTGTTTTCAGGTCTCTCATTTGCGCTTTTTCACTTCGCGCTAGTCATTCCAATTACATGTAGTAATTTGTAACTTTTCTACTAATGGCACGGTATTGCGAGGGAAGGTTGATATGTTTGTAAAAGACGCTATATTTCTGCAGCTTAAATCTGTAGACGTTTTTGAACACTAGTCGTTGATATTCCCATCTCATCTATACACGTCGACATGTCATCCTCTCTGCTCTTCCCATTCTTACAAGTATTCTGATTGTATTTTTTTTTATTTAATCTTGGCCATGATGGTTTCGGGACCACGCATGACCTCAATCTGCGCGGCCTTGGCCTTGACGGCATTCAGCATGGCGCGCTCAAAGTCGTCGCGCGCGCGCAGCGCGGCCTCGACCCAGCTGATCTGCAGATCCCAGTAGTTGTTCTTGAAGGCGGCAAACTCGTCGGGCACGACGGCGCGGTCGGCCGAGAGCAGCGCGAGGAAGCCCTCGGTGACGCGCCAGGTCTGCTTGATGGAGGCGCCGACGTCCGGGTTGGGCAGGTTGCCAAAGTAGTCAAAGGCGGTGGCGATGTCGTTGAAGAGCTTGTCGCGGAAGGGGTCGGTGCGGCGAAACTTGGCGCCCTTGTTGCGGACGGACGAGAGGTAGCGGACGAGCAGCTCGTCGGCAAAGATTTCGATGAAGATGTCGACGAGGGAGTGGTGCAGGACGGCGCGGTAGTCGTTGACGTACTCGTCGAGCGTGACCACCATTTGCTTCATGGCCGTGGCCGAGTACCAGCGCGGCGTGAAGAAGTCGGGCATGACCGTCTTGAAGTCGACGGCGAAGACGAGCTGCGCAAACTTGTTGATGCACCAGGTGCTGCAGTCGACGTAGCCGTCGCGCAGCGCCGCGAGCTCCTGCTCCACGCGCTCCATGTACTGCGGGGTGACGTGCGGCTCAAACTTTTGGCGGAAGCTCGACAGGTAGCCGAGGCGCGTCTCGTCCTCGCCGTCGTCGATGCAGGCAATTTGATCGTTGGCCGTCGCGACGAGCCAGTCCTGCAGCGCCTGGAAGCCCTCGAGCTCCGGCACCTTGCCCGTCTCGTAGCGCAGCGCCTCGTCTTCCAGCATGCGCTGCTGCTGCTGCTGGCGCGCGCGCAGGCGCATGAACATGGCGTCGATGACGCCCTCGACCACGTCGGCGCGCTGCGAATTGACGGCCGCTTCGAGCTGCTCGCGCAGCATGCGCCACAGCGCGACCAGGTTCTTGGTGCGGAAGTAGCCGTACTCGTCCTGGTCCAGGTTCGAGCCCTCGACGTTGCGGTCGGCAAAGTCGCGCTCCTCCTGCGCAAAGATGCGCTCGATCCATTCGTCCAGGAACCGGATGATGAGCTGGCGGAAGTCGCGCACCAGCTCGGCCTCGCGATTGTCAATGACGTGCGGTGCGAGGTCTTTTTGCTCGTAGCCCATCTTGGCCATTTTTCGGTAGTACTTTTCAGGGAAGCTGATGATTTCTAATGTGTGTGCTGACGACGCCTCGGGGTCGTCGACCATGCCGACGAGGAAGTCGTGCATGAGGGTGTGGTAAATGTCGGCGTAGACTTTGCCAATCTTCCACTTCTTAGGCATCAAGGGAGTCATGCCAACCCTGACGGCGTTGAGATCGTTAAAGTACCACTTCATAATTTTCTCGAGCAGCTTCGGGTCGTCGAGGAATTCTTCACGAGACGCCTCAAACTGCTGCTCCGCGCTGAGCTTGATGGCCTCGAGGAACTTTTCCTTGTAGCCGCGGACCTTTTTGGCACCGTCAGCAATACCCTGGAAGCGCACGGCAATCTCTTTGTGATCCTTGAGAGCTTCCTGCAGGGCCAGGACGCGCCTGTCGCTCTTTTCTTCAGCTTCCATGATGACGGCAAAGCGTACCACGAGACCATTGTTGTCGTTGACGACCAGATTAATCAAGTTCATGGCCAAAAGGCCAACGTGCTCGTCAAACCAGTCAATAACATCGTCGAGACGAGCAAAATAGTCCTCCAGTGTGCCCTCCAAGCTCGTGTCGTCGGCTCGTTGAATTTGCTCCATGGCGTCATCGCGTATATTCCGTAGCTGCGTGAGCTCGTAGTGGCACGGTAGCAAATTCGGCATGTTTTCCTTGTCCTCGTCGTCCTCGCGCAGCATATTCTCCACCACAACGAGGCGGTCGTTGAAGCTCTCGAGGTTGTGGCGCATCGTCTCGACGGCGACGAAATTGCGATGGGCTTCTGATACCAGGTTGATGCTGGCAAAGTCTTTGATCATGGTCTGGGACTCGGAGCAGAGGCGGTCAATGTTCATCATCTCGTCCTTGATGAGCTGGACGGTGCGCTGGCCGTCGGTGAGGCCGTTCATGCCGGACTGGGTGCGCTCGAGCTGCTCGCGCAGGCCGTTGCGCAGCTGGCCATCGATGGCGCCCTTCTTGCGCGCAAACTCCTGCTTGAGGCCGGGGATCTTGTCGAGGTCGTCGGGGTGCCGCAGCAGCTCCGAGAGCTTGGGCGCGGGCGTGTCGTCCATGATGACGGCAAGCGGCGGGCGGCGGTGTTCGTCGTGGTCGTCGGCAGAGAGGCGGCAGCTGGTCAATCAGACCATGGTGCGGGCTATCGAGAGGCCAGTCGTATGCACCAGCTCTGTGCCGTCTGATCGGTAGCGTGGTGTAGAATTTCGCACGTTCAATCGGGGATTCGTAGTGTCGCGAGTTTGAGTTTCCCAACCCCTGGTGACGACAGCTCGAGGTTGATGGTCCGTGGCTCTCAGCCACGACAGCGCATGCTAGCTTGTGGGGTTGGGCCGCCCCGCCAAACCGCATCTTCACAGATCGCGGCATGTAGATGGGATTATAACCAAGTGATTAAAACAGCGGTAGATTATTAGTGTTATAGATGGAAGTAGTTAGCTACAAAGCTGTGAGGTGAATTCATGATTCAACCAATTCTCGACGAACTGATTTCGTTGATGGATATTGTAAGTGTTCAAATTACTGTGCAAACCGTGTCTCTTTCGCTAGCCGCGCGGGGCTGGGAACTGCTGCTCTATCGCCAGCACAGTGTGACTCAATGTCACTCATCTTCATAACTTACATGCAGCTCGACTTCACTTCCAAATACCCTTCTTATCCTCAGATGCAATAGCTCTTAATTATAATGGATGCAACGTTTCTCTCTGATTTCGCCAGCGATGAGCTTGTCAGCAAGGCAGCAAGCTACTCCCTCGAATTTATGAGCAAGCTCGATGCTTCACACGACTGGGAGCACATTGTCCGCGTCGCTTCTCTGGCCAATCTGATATACCGGCGATCCGTCAACACCGCAGAAATCAACCCAGACACATGCTCTCACCGCAAAGTCATACTTGCCGCCCTGCTCCACGACGTTGCGGATCGCAAGTACATTCAGCAAGACCAAGACTCTGCCACAGTGCTCTTTCAGCTTCTCACGAGTTTCGGCGCAGAAAACTCGCTAGCCGAGGACGTACAGACGATATGCCACGGCATGAGCTACAAAAACGAAATCAGCGACCCCGCTGCCGTTGTTGCCCTCGTCGCCAAGCACCCCGAGCTTGCGATTGTGCAGGACGCAGACCGGCTTGACTCTATTGGCGCCATTGGTATCGGCCGTGTCTTTACTTATGGTGGCGCCAAGACGACGAGGCCGCTGCAGGGTTCCCTGGGCCATTTTGACCAGAAGCTGCTGCATTTGGTACCGCTCATGAAGACCCAGGCAGGCCGCGAGATGGCTCACGAGCGAACCGAACGACTGCGCCTGTTTAAACAGTGGTGGGAGGAAGAGGAAAGCGTCACGAATACCTCATCAAATGAATGAAATGCATGCAACTGCGCCGATATGAATTCTACGAGCCCCAAGAAGAGGTGGCTGGAAGTTGGATCTTCTTAATAGATAAGTGCGGCGTTCATGTCTGCCTTGGACTACGTGCCCATGAATGCTATGATAAAAAGTTTTTCAAGATTGCCACGAAAGGAGTATTAATATCCATGATCAAGCATCAGCTCGCAGCGCACCGAAAAGTAGTTGATGCTGGATGTCTAATGTTACATGTGTGGAATACCACGCACCATACCAATGATGCGAAAAAAATACAAAACTACCCGAAAATGCATTCGCTTTGTGCCCCAAGTCCGCTTATAGCACCATTTTACTCGTCGTCACTTGAGGTTCCCGAACTGCTTGTATCATCGTCGTCGTCCTCGTCGACGCTTTGCTCCTCAATGACATCGCCCCCTACCAAGCCTCCCGCGCCACCATCGCTATCATCATCCCCATCCTCGTCCACCTCGCCTTCCTCCGCCTCATCATGCTTGCGCTTCTTGGTAGCTCTGTCACTGGCGTGCTTAGCACCAGCTGGTCCCTCCTTACGCTTGCTCGCTGAGCCGGGTGTCGTCGTAGGCAGCACGGTGTCTTTCGGCCCCATCGCATAGGTCTCTGGCAGAGGTTGCCCACTGCGAAGCACAATTACGGTTGGGAACTCGAGGACGCGCGTATTGGTGAGGATGTCGCGGAAGCAGTCCGTTGTCTGTACTGGCGAGACCATGATGCGCTGATCTGGGCGCCGTGTCTGCGGACGAGCGAGAAAGTATTGATATTCGCGTCGCTTCTCCTCGGGCCACAGGTCAACGCTCGGCCCAGTGCAGGTAAACCACAGGCCAGTCTGGGGATCTTGCATTGTCGCTGGCGAGGGCCAGCATCTCGATTCGGGACAGTCCCCATGGTACAAAGTTTGTTCGTCTATCGTTCGGCCTTCCTTTTTTGCTTGTCGTCGCTCGGCAGCGGCTTGTTCGTCGAGCATCGTTCGGTAAGCCTCGTGTAATGGGATGTCATCCATGGCTTTGGATAAAAACCGCCTGGCGTTTGTCGACTTTATTTCGTCTCCTTGCATCTCTATCTTTTCGTCGTCCACCACAAACCATTCTACCTGCCAATTGATTCGAGACGTCCTTCTATTCAGCGTCGTGCAGTTTTCCTTTTGTCTCGTCATGCCCGTCGGGACGCAGAGCACCTCGACATTGAGCTTCTTCAGCTTTTGCGCCAGGAAGCGCTCAAACTGGCGTCCCTTGGCCTCTCGCAGAAGCCTTGTCACGATGACCTTGCGCTTGCGCCCGTCGCGGCCCGTCTTCCAGCGCACTTCCTGCATCGTCATCGGCCGCAGCTCTTCGGCCTGCACTAGGCGGCGCTCGTCGACGAGCACGCGCTCGGTGCGCTCCAGCGACATCTCAATGCCGTGGAGGAAGTTGTAGTCGTGGTCGACGCCGGCCGGGGTGCGCAGCTGCGAGGGCGGCAGGTACGTCGTCGGGTCGCGCGCGCCGCTGCATTCGGACCACGCCTTGTGCTTCTTGATGCAGGCGAGCGAGCAGCTGCGCAGTCCACATCGCGGGCATTTGTACTTGGGCGCCGTGATGTGGCAGATGGCGCATAACGACGTGAGCATTGGGTCGGCCATGCTGGGCTTCGAAGAGAGACTCGAGTCCGGAACGACCTGTTTGCTGAAGAGCGCTGAGATGGTTGTTGCGACAGTGGAAGTCTGGTAGAAAAAAAAGTTGGAGACGTTCGCGCTATCTTATCGCAGGTTATCCACCAACGAGCGACAGGCCAGCAACTGTGTTGATTGCAAAGCGCTGAAAAAAATCGTAAGAGAGCGCCAAAAACTCGTTTCTTAAGTTGGACTCTTTATTTCAAGAGCTTACCGAAAATATACCCAGACATTTTTTACATACAACCCAGTAGCGGTAACGTTATATAGATTCCTCAAGCCGTTTATGGTGCAAGCTGCCTGGTGCTAGCTACAGTGACTGTACTGCCGATGCTTCAGGTAGCTGACGTTAGTGGTGCCAACGATCTTTGTGAAGATGTTGACTGTTGACTAAAGAAATACATCCAAATTGAGTTGCTACTGCTATACATATCGTAGTATGATGGCGTAATGGCAAGTCTACAGTCACCGATCTTGATTCGCAGCTGATCCAGAATAGTACTTGGAGCGGCGCGGTGAAAGTATCGCTGCTCATATAACTAATTAACACAACCTACCAAGCGAGTCATGGACCACCATATATACATATATATATATATAAATGGAAAAGAATTTAACCTCATTATCTCACACTGACATCTCTAGCCGTTTGCTTGCCCACGTTGCACTGTCTCTGAAACGTTTTCGGCTCGGGCGCTAACTAACAGAGCGCAGCGCTTCCCCGGGGAAGCCCTGTCCCAAGCTCACTCGTTAGGTAGTTAGACCACATTCCGTTTTAGGTCACAAAAACCTACTGCACTGGCAAGGCTTCTATCTACCTGTAAACCAACCTGGCAGTCTAACTGGTTACCTCGTCTACCGACTCAGCGCCTAGGTTACGATCAGATTACTGCAGTGTGTTGGACCGGGACTAGGACGGAGATGTGGACCGCTTTGATCAACGACTAGACGCGATTTCCTCCGAACCTTTTCGTGACTTGACTTGCAGATCAGATTCAAGCACAAGTGGCCATGGCAGAACACAGAACACAGTGGGCCGATGCCATTGCAACTGAGCATCCACGTATACCCAACTTCATTCGAAATGCATGGGAAATCTATATTGCCATATATCTCGAGTGTCTACCTAAGCTGGGCTACCGAAAATATTGGAACAGTGTTCTGTAATCTCTCATATCCTTAACCACCGCCACATAGGCACAATCGCATTTGGAAGCACTGCCACTTCATCAGCCTCTGGGCGTGTACGAAAAGGGCCACGGCCCCCCACACGGTGCAACAGTTACGTCGGCTCGGTGCCCAACGATTGTTTGTCCAGCCCAGTCGGCCTCTGCTGGTGACGCCACCCTGCAGCGGGCGCGTCGCTGCATGGAGGGAGGAAGCTGAGCGGATGCTCTCGCTGTCGGGCCGCCAGCCAGTGGCCCCCTGGTGCCCATGCCACAGGAGAAGTGAGGCGAAGTCTTTGCGGCCAAAGAGGTGGCCTGCAGCCGTAACAGAAGTTGACTTGGCCCAGCCAGCATCCGCCACAGGGTACCGGCGCCGAAGAGGAAAGAAAGCGAGCAAAAAAAAAGGAATATATACCACGGCCTCACCCGATCGGCAATTACTAGCCAAATCTGACGGGAATTTCGTAGGCAAGTTCGGTGGACTCCGCAGCTCTGCCATCGAATGGTCAGGCTGCGTGCAAGCGCCCAGAAGCGGCCCCCCCGTTGAGCTTGTCGACGTGTTTTGCAGGAATCCCAGTGGGCCAAGGTGGGGAAAAGGCGTTTGACGACAAGGATTCTGCGAGGCCGTGGAAATGTAAATGTATTAATTACTGGGATGTAGAACGTAGACAGATGACTGGTGGGGCATGACTGCTGCTTGATGCTGCGAGCGCTTATCAATCTTGATAGATTATGACTTGGCAAACACGGTTGTGACGAATTTATTCTTTATTAAGTCGTTTCTTTTCCTATCCTTCCCGTTTCGCTCGAGGTAAGCTTTAAAGTAGTTGGCGCAGCGCGTAAAGCGCCTGTCATTTGGTGTGAATGGCACGCCTTTTATAGCCCACATCGTGCGAAATCAGAACCAGGAAATAACGAAGATGGTCCAAATAAAAGTACTATAATAATTTGAGTAAGCGGTGACTTGTAGAGCCGAGTTGCGTTTATCTCAGGCTGTGCCATCGCTGGGCTCAACGTCAAAGCTGTAGTCTAACTAGAACTGTAAAAGCTACTAGCAAGTCAACAACGTCGTGCCAAGCTGAAATGAGAAAACACTAAAAGAGCAACATACAATTCGACAAGTCATTTTCCTCATGGCCAGCTAGTTACCTTTGGTGACCTCGAGAACTGCTACGCGCCGACGCACAAGACATGCATCCAGTCCTGCTGATGTGTCGCCTTACGGTTGGTGCGTTGGCTGCGGCCGCCTACCGCTAAGGCACAAACGATGCGCCACAAAGAGGGGGGTAGAATGTCGAATATCATTGGATTGAAGTTGGAATGTTCGTTCTCTCTCACACTAAGCTTCACAGTATATTCCTGCTCTTCGAGAGAAACTGCGCAAACTATCTACAAGAGCTGTTTATATCTTATTGATTCAGCTTTTTTCATGCTGACTGCTTGACTTGAGATTCCGTATTCATCCTCCTGTCTTTTTCTTATTATTTATTTACGTTCGAAAATAATCCTGCACCCAAAATGTCTTCCGCGTCGCACGATCACGTACTCTTTGACGCCCTCTTCAACCACATAGTGCTTCCACCCAAGCTTCCGGCCAACCCAGAGAGTGATTCCATTCCTCTTAGCTGGGAATTGACCGAGCGCCTCATTACAGCTTGTAAGCATCTGCAGAGCCCAGATGCAGAATTGCCTTGGAAGACGATCGAAGCGTCCCTGCGTTTGTCCCAGAGCCTGCTCCCTCCGATCTCCAAGGAGACGCTGGCCGTTGCGTTCTCGGCGATTGCAGACGGGGAAGGCTTAGAGTACCTTGCGTTCCATGTCGCGCAGCAAAATGCAGCATTAATTCTTTATAAAAACAAACAGTTGGTTCCACATAACGAGAAGGGCGTGCCGTACCGCCCCCTTTCTACTTCAACTAATGGCAGTGCAGGACCGACGAAGTAATCTTCGAGGCATTCGAGGTGTCGGCTTCGACGCGCGCCGTCCTGGATACCAACAACGCTCTTCGCTGCGTCTTCCCCTGTAGAGCTGTCGCTATTCCCGTGGACGAGCTAGCTGTCCCGTCGTTCCGGGACGCCCTGGCCGACTTCACGGAGCAGGCTGCCGAGACGGCGCTTGACCGGTTCGCAGCGCGGGGACACAAAGCCGGTACTGCGGTGGTCGAGACGCGTGACACAGCGAGCCCAGCTCTCATCACCGAGATGCTCTTCTCCTTTCTTGAGGCCATAGGGCGGCCAGTGCCTATCCAGGCAGTGCACAAGCGGGTCAGAGACGACGTGGTCCTGGGGACTGCTGAGCGACCCTGGAGGCGATCGTCATATTGGCTGATTCTGCGCGTGTTTGTGCACCGCGTCGTTGCTTTGTCGTGCCCAGATGAGGGACAGTTTAGTCGCCTCGGCCTCAAACTCGTCATGTGTGTGGTTTTGGCGCATCTTTTGTCCGATTGTCAGAACTCCATCGAGTCTGAAAAAGTGCTGATGCTCCAGGCAAAACTGTGTCGCCGGCTTGCCAAACTCCAAACTGAGCTCGACAAAGCGCCCGCTTCCGACAACAGCTGGTGCGCTGCGCAATTTGTCAGAAACAAGGCCTTTTTCGCAACGACTGTGGCCGCAGTCGGGCGTAATATGGAAGTGTTGTGGGATCAGCACAAGAAAAGAGCAACACGGACAATTCCCAAACTGCCGTGGACTGCTGATCAGGCTGATATGGTTTTGAAACTGACCAATAGTGGCCGACAGTTAAAGGATCTTCTGTCCGTGAGTCTCGCACCGCCAAACCGATCGGGCAGTGTTTGTCTTCCTTCAGAGGCTGAAGGAACGGTGGTGCAAGTGAACCAGCTAGCAGCGCAATCTTCTAGTGCTTTTAAACGTGCTGAGAGGGCTATGTTAACTTTGAAGAAGCCGTTTGCTGCGTCAGAGGATGCGTGTATAGAGCTGTCTGGGGCCATGGTGGAATATATGGACGCTACGCAGGACAACTTTGCTGAGGACGCCGTTATTGTTAGCCAGCATATACTCAACCTGTTTGAGCTCTGGGTCGCTATGGACTCCGCGGCCATCAAAAAGTGCCCGCTCCTCAAGCGTTATCACCCAGTATTTGTGCCCGAGGCGCTGGATTTGCTCTGCTTCATGTCCAGGCGCGACATGGAGCGGCTACGCGCAGTCCAGGCCTACATCGATAGGCGCATCGAGCGCTGTGGTGGTAACTGTACTAGGACACTCTTTAGTAACCCGAACCACGGAGCGGCGTTCCCTGCCGTGTACATGGACGAGGAAGATGATCAGTCACCTCTGATACCCTTGATGACGCGAATCATTCAGGCATCGGACGAGTCCGAGGCTGCCAAGCGGCGTGAGCTCGTCATGCTCATGGCAGAGTACGAGACGCTATCCGCCGAAATGAAGACGGGCACATGCGTCTGCAAGCGCCTGCCTGACGGAAGCTTAGACGTGCGCGGCTGCCGGCGGTGCTACAAGGCGCGCTGCCGGTATCGCCTCAGAGTGCAGGTCCACGAAGGCTTCATGCCCCGAGGCAGACCGGAGCGAGCAGCGATTCTTTTCGAGCTCAAGATGCCTACGTATCTGGCAGCATACCGTGATGCCACCTGGCGGTTGTGCATGCTGGGCCGCCGCCTGCGAGAGCCAAGCGCAGCGGTAGAGCCAGCCGTTCTCCTCGCCAACTTTGCTCCGTTAAAGAAATTTGCGAGAAAAGATGGCGTCAAATCCAAGCTGACTCTGGCATCCCAGAACAAAGCGTATCTGCAGACTCACTTTCGAAAGCTAAAGCTGCCGAAGACGGCAAAGGAAGTGTTGCTCCCCTTTGGCCCATCATTTACCTACTATGACGCGCAAAACAAGCTCTGGTTGGACCAGTGCAGCGAAACGCCCTGGTATCACCATCTACTGGGGCCATGGCTACCACATGGCATCACCGATCCCTTTTCTGATGCGGTGCTGTATATGCGCTCGGGTGAGTGCCCCAGCTCCTACGAAATTTGCGCGACAGAAGATCAACACCCACCGAAGATGCCTCGCCAGGAGTTTGCCGCATACAAGGCAGCAATTGCGGGAACATATCGACGTTGGTTGGTACTGACGATGGAGCTCGGATCCTCGAACCTCAATCTCAGCAACACCGCGACGCAACAATTGTTCTGCCGCTTGGCGCTGCAGTCGGGCCCTCGAAACCCAAAGAAGAAGTTGGATGCCCTCGGTAAAGTGCACACGGTATTTGGGGATGAGGCTTTTTGCAGTTCGTTGTTGCATCAAATTCATCAGCTGCTGACTGCCCTTCAGTCCGGTCGAAGAGACCTAGAGGCCATGAGCGTTGTCGTGACCTTGACGCTACGACTCCTCAGCCTTGGCGCGGAGAGCATTCGAAAAAATGTTGCTGACTTGCTACGATCCATTCGCAGCCTCTTATCCGCGTGGATCACGCAGCTGCGAGAGGAGTTGAGACGCACGTCTGATGGTGAGACAGCCCGTAAGGTTGCGTTGAGCGCATTTCGGGCCTCTTTGCTCAGCCGTCAGACTTTTCACACCTGCTTTGCAGTGTCTGAAACGCCCAACTTCACGGAAGATGAAGCGGGACACTTTCTCAGAGCATCTGTGTCGCTTTCGGAGAGCGTCATTGTCAATATTGACGCGATCCCCCAAGAGCTTCAGCAGCTGCTAGCCCAAGACATGAGCTGGACTGCCCTCGCGAGCGCCGTCATTCGCAAATGGACTATAGAAAACAAGACGGCTCTCGACACCGTCATTAACGAAACATGGACTGATATAAGGGGATCCAGTCTGCGATCGTTTTCCGCGTGGAGGTGGCACGACGATGGGGAATGGCTCCTATCGCAGACCGCCGCGACCGCATTCGTCGCCTCGCAGACGGTTCACTACCATCCCCTCCGAGGTCATCTCCTAATTGACGGGAAATCTCTCGGCAAACTGCCACTAGACATTAGGCAACACGCAGCCATTTTGGAGCTCTTTCCAGGCCAGCATCTCTTAACGCGTTCCTCGGGCGTGGCCGGGATGGAATATCAGATCATCAACGGCAGCGCCACCAACCACGACGTCCACGTCGGTCTGCGCCATGGAAAAGTTGTGATCCGGGCACTGTACCACGGTAATCTCCTGGAGTATATCCCACGAGACATGTTCAGAGGCGATGCCACCGAGCCAGACTTGCCCACCGGGCTCATCGACGGGTGTGTGCATTGGCTGAACCTCGACACAGGAGAGCTGGAGATGCGTCGCAAGCCCAGCATATGGCTGAACAAGCTCTCCAATTGGGTTTTGAATGTAAGAAACCACACGGCGCTGCGTGGGCGTGCCAGAGACGCGGGTACGTGCCTGGTTGAGCCGCAGTCAAGTCTCGGTCGCAGCATTGCCCACATCTTTCGGCACTTTGAGGATCCGGGTAATCTGACTATCTTTCAGCCGCTGAGCGGAGTTGGCCGACTTTCAGTCGAAATCAAGCGCCTGGAGATGCGCTTTTTTGTCAATCGCAAGGGTTTGCTGCAGTCGGTGCAGCTAAAGTCGGAGATTGACCCTGTGCAGGACGTCGGCACGCTGCACGGCTTGCAGAGCAAGATTGTCCTAAGGAACACAGCCAACCCGCATCGCAAGAGCGTCATGGTGCCCATCGGATCTGATTGCGCCTGGCAGCGTGACGGGCCGCACGTTGCCGTACGCATCGCGAATCACGGAGTATATGCTCTCTTTGCCGTCGACTCGGTCCTTGGGAGGCTCAAATGCGCACCAGAGCCCGCTCTTCTATACCTCCAAGCGTTGTTGCACGCGCTGACTTCGTTCCCATTGCCTGACCAACTCACGGGGCGCACCGGGACGGAAGAAGCCTTCCGGTGCCTGACAGCGGCCCGTGGCCAGCCCTGGAAGTCTCTCAATGTGATGCCCAGAGCAATACTGGCCACGATTCAAAGTATTAGCCCGAAGCGCAAGTACTATCCACCAACGATGCGGCTGTACCAGCGTACGACGTGGGATGATAGCCTGACTGCGACAATTCAGAACGAGCAGCTGGAGGTACTCGCAGGGGAGATTCTGTACCAGTCGGAGATACTGGGATCTTTTGACAAACCTGCAGAGGAGCAGAATCTGCAGATGGATGTAGAACCGCCGAAGCTGCATCATCTTGCTGTACGTGGCTTTCTTCGCCGACAAATTTACGAGCGCAGTACTCTTCCTTCCGATACTGAGCTGCTCCTAAAAGCGAGAGAGGACAACGTCCATGGCCCACGTGGTGTCGATTTTCGAGCCAAGGCTAGCACTCGAGTATATCAAACGGTGAAATCGCTGCGGGCAGAGTTTGGCAACCTTCCGAAGCCAGAGTCTTTGACTAAAATGCTCAAAAGCTGGGCCGTCATGGACGGGTTCCATAATACCTTCTCTCCACTCGACATTGCGAGAATATTCAATAACGAGACGTACCAGGCATTTGGGCCACTAGTCCAGCGCTTGAGGACGTATGACGCTAGTTTGGACCGGATGACACAGCTAAGTCTCGCTCTATTCGCGTATGCCACGGAGAGCAAGCCAATCATGCTCAATTGGTTGGTGGCGATTGCCACCTCTCCGGAGTTGAAAGCGGTTAAACCACCCACAATGAACCAATTCAGCCATTTCAAAACGTATGATGGGTTTAACGTGCTTAGAATCCAGGAGCTCATTGTATCCTGCCAAGGTGACTATGCCATTTATCTAAAAATGCACCACGCCAAACAGCAGGGAAAGAAGAAGAAGAAGAAGAAAAACGCGGTATTGTCTGTTCTCGGCGAGAAGACGTACAACGAGCTTCTTATACAAGAATCAGAACGGCTGGCGTTCAAGCTACAAAATTGTTGGCCGGATCTACCGCTGACACAGCAGGCGTTTGACACAACTTGCGGCAATTTGGTGCTGAAAGTTGTCGATACGAAGCGACTGTGGCACGCCCTTGGGGCAGAGATGCGTCAGCTCACGCACAACCACGCTCTCTCACATTACGCAATGTCTCTGGAAGCAACGACGCAACTTCTTCACGACACTGGTCGGGCGGGCGATGTTGAAGCCGATGTACAGTGGCAGCACGTCATGGTTCAGCCTACTTTGTCCACTGCCGCTACCCCACCGCCCTCATCACATCGGGATCATTCTGTTACCGAACTGCTTCGTCGCTATCAGGATAAAACATTCACGGTTACTTCCGATGACAACATCTATACTGCATCTGATTCTGAAGCAGTACACATACCGAATCCCGATATTTTGCGGCGACTGCCAGCCATCTCAAACGAATTGTCTGTGCTGTTTGATCTAGTGCAGCCCTTCAAGCAGTCTGAAAATATCATTCAGAAGCAGTATGGTGAAGATCTGGAAACTTCCATAGTGGCGATGGCAACTTTTATGGAGAAGCCGCCGACGCGCCCCTTGGTAATGAACCTGGATAGCGTCCTGATACAGATCGCTGTTGCAGAGGGCAGTATTAAGTCACAAGTCTCTGCTCTGCACAGTGTGCTCACAAAGCAAAGCACATGCCATTTGTGGCTCAAAGAAGGCCGTTTGTGGCCTTGTGACGCTCTAACGGTGTTACTCGAACAGCTACGCGTGGACCGCTATAGGTCATTTTCGTCGAGTATTCAACAGGCACTAATCAGCCTCGGCTGTTGGGTCTCCAAGCTGCAGCATCTGCAGCGAATACATCACGCAATGTTGAGCCAAGACGACAAGACTCTGCGCCAGGAGACGATCAACTCGGGCCATTCTAACTGGAGACCGACAGACTATCCAGAGTGGCTGCTTCTGGAAGTTGATAACGATATTCTCATACGGCCGGTGCAGGTGGATGTGGCTAAAGCCATCATATCACCACAGTCAAAACAGAACTCAGTATTGCAGATGAATATGGGGTCAGGTATGTATAGTGTATTTGCTTGCTTCACCACCTTTGACTGACAATATTAGGGAAAACGTCGGTCGTCATACCGATGGCCACCATCGTGCTCGCAGACGCTGAAAAACTTTGTCGTGTCGTCGTTCCAAAATCTCTACTTCTGCAGACAGCGCAAGTTATTCAGAGCCGCATCGGTGGACTCGTTGGGCGGCGGCTGCTGCACGTTCCTTATTCCCGCCGCTCGCCATGCGATGCCGCTATCCTGACCCGTTACGAGAACATGCACTGCGATATTCTAAAGACGCGCGGCATCATGCTGTGTCTACCAGAACATATCCTATCATTCAAACTGAGCGGGCTGCAGCGGCTCATTGACGGACGGCCAAAGCAGGGCCGGCAAATGGTGCAGATTCAGGCATGGCTTCAGGCTACCTGCCGTGATATTTTGGATGAGTCTGATATGACACTGTCTGTTTATACGCAGCTGATATATCCCAGCGGTCAGTTGGCAACGCTCGATGGGCACTCGCACCGATGGCTGGTAGTCGAGCAGCTTCTGGGTCTCGTGGAGAGCCACTCTGTACAACTACAGAGGACATTTGAGAACCAGGTGGTTGTCGTGCAAAGACTTAACGGATATCCCATTTTCCATTTCATAACAAAAAGTCCTGAAGATGCGCTGAATGCGCTGCTGGTCGACGACGTGTGTAGTGGCCGGCTACCGCAGCTTCAGATTCGAGAGTCAGGGAAAAGCGCGAGGGATATTGTGAGGGCGATCATCATGGGGGCCCCGGTGTCACCCTTTGATTGGGATTCTGCCATTCGGTCACTCAAAGATGAATCTTTTGGAGCGAAGACTCTTTACCTTCTTCGTGGGCTTCTCTCACAGCGTATCCTTATCGCATGCCTTAAAAAGAAGTGGAACATCCAGTACGGATTGCACCCAGATCGGCAGCCTGTGGCGGTGCCATTCGAGGCCAAGGGCATTCCCTCACAGGCGGCTGAGTATGGGCATCCAGACACGACGCTTATTCTCACATGCCTCACGTTTTATCAACAAGGGCTCTCCAAAGAGCAGCTGAAGCAGGGACTGCTCGGCGTTATGCAATCTGACGATGCCGCGGCACAGTACGATCGATGGACGTGTTCTTGCACTGGTCTGCCGACATCCCTCCGCTTCTGGAACATGTTAGACCCTGAAAATGATACGCAGGTCGATAGCCTCTGGAGTTACCTGAGATTTGATCGAGCCGTCATCAACCATCACCTTAACACGTACATTTTCCCTCGGTATGCCAAACAATACCCGGTGAAGCTGTCTGCGTCGGGCTGGGATATTCCGCTCCTGGGTCGCGGAGATGAAGAGCAGGACGGTCTGACCACCGGTTTCAGCGGCACTAATGACAACAAACGCATCCTTCCACAGACAATCCGGCAAAATGACTCTCCACAGCTGCTACACACAAATGCAGAAGTGCTGTGTCATCTGCTTGAGAGCAGAAACAGCGACTGCTACTTGACCATGGACGGTGGACGCCGATTCGAGGAGCAAGATACTTTGAGGTTCCTCTATGAAAAGGAAATACGTGTGTTAATAGACGCTGGCGCTCATATCCTAGAAATGGAAAACCAAGATGTCGCCAAGACGTGGCTAAGCATCGATATACAAGCCGAAGGCGCAGTGTACTTTGGGGCCAATAGCCAGATCATGGTTCGTTCTCGCTTCCAAAAGGATCCGATGCCACTAATTGCGAGCCCTTTTGCGAATGATCTTGGAAGATGTGTCGTGTATATCGACGAAGGGCACACGCGCGGGACAGACTTGAACCTGCCAGCTCACGCCAAAGGCGCAGTGACTTTGGGGCTCGGTCAAACGAAAGACCAGACTGTACAAGGTGAGTAATTACAATTATCGTGATAATATAAGCTATAGTGAGAAGGGGAGGAGAAATAGCAAAGAAATCCCCCTTGGAATCCAAAGCCATGACTGTCGTTCTCTGGACTAACACGAACTAGCCGCCATGAGACTGAGACAGCTTGGTACCACTCAATCGGTTGCCTTTCTCACGCCACCAGAGGTGTACTGCGGCGTCATCGATCTGCGCGCCGCCCACGTCGGACAAAGCACCCGCTGCCTTGCCGTCACGTCGCGCGACGTGGTGCGTTGGCTACTCGACCAGAGCTGCAAAGCCAATGAGCAGATGCTAGGCCTGCACCTGTCGCAGTGCCACGACTTTTGCCGCCGCACCGACATTCTGTGGCGGCATCCGAATTATGCCACAAGTGACAGGAGCCTCGCCAAGGTTCTGCGCGTAGTTCGGCAGGACGAGCAGCACACCTTGCAACAAATGTACGGACCCCGGACTGCGGAAGAGACGTCTGCGGGTTCTGCATCAGTCGCGGCTCCCCGACTGCAAGGGTTCATGCGTAACGTAGCGCAGATGGCGCGGCATGGGCAATCGGAGTCTACTTCAGCGCTCATGCAAGTTGAGCAGGAGAGGGAGGTGGTGCTGCAGGTCGAGCACATGCGCGCCAAGGAGACGCGGGCGCGGCACGTTGCTCTGACGTTTCCGGGCCTCGACGCCGTCATTGCGTGGTTCGTTAGGACGGGCAGGCTCGACATGGAGACGGGACCTGTCCTGCAGGCATTTGACTACGTGGGACGAACAAGCATCGGCGCACGCTTTGGGATTGGCGCTACCGCCTCACGTCTCTACGTGTCTCGCGAATTCTCCCGCACCGTTAAAGTTGGTGTCGCGGGAGACGAGACCAATATATTGGTATGTTTTCTCACACTTTGGGGCCTCTAGCGGCTTTTCTTTGCTTTCACTCACTATCTGGCCGTATTAACTTCTGAATAGCGGCCCGTGAACTGGATTCTGTGGAGTCCATCTTCAGAAACGGCGCTCATCATCATTCCCGAAGAAGCTGACGCCGTCATCCCACTGCTACGCGAGACGGTCTCCCCCGTCGTTTGGCTGCTGGCATACGCAACACCTGTGACCAAGTCGATGCACGCCTTCCACTGCCTCTCCTACCTGACGGTTCCGCGATGGCCTCTAGTCCGTGAGCTGCCCGCCTGGTTGGGTGTTGAAGTGGGCATTGTCAGCGGCCGCCTATACTTTCCGTTCGCCGAGTATCGACCGCTACTGGCATGGCTGGGGCTGCTGGATCCTGATGCCACTGGTGCACGCCTGCTCGCTGGCGGCCTCAGTAGTGACGAGTTAGTCGCATTTTTGCACGCCTGGCTTGCATTTAGGCGCCAGACAGAAGACGTACTACACACACCGGTTGGATTCGTTTGCCAAGGGCAGCGGCTAGCCGAGAACCATTTCTTCTTCTCGAATAGCACCGGCAGCACTAGAGCTACAGGGATAACCGCGGAGGCTCGCATGTAATGGAGCGACAAAGGGTAGCTATTTGTAGCCGTTGTTTAATTTTGCAGTTGAAAGAAGATACGCGATTGCTAGTTGCGATGCGGCTACCCTGTAGAGAGAGGTTGGCATGACAGAGAGGCAACCAACGCTGCGCTGAGATAAATTAGACACACTGGAAATGAAGAACTAAAATGCATCAAAACTATGGAATCAGGCAGAAGAGATAAGTGCCGATTCTGTGTCAGTTTGCACTGAAAGCTGCGTTTCACTGCGTTGTTTAGCAAGTGCCGGAATCTCAAGTAGAGCGAGCAATGCTTGAGCACCAACAAACCGCCTACCCAGCCGTATCGGAATGAAGAAATTGAGCCAACATCGGCCGTGCGCCTTGGAAAAAGAGAAGTACTGTATAATATTATACTTTAGGAGTACAGCTACAAAGACTCAAAAGCTTGCCGCTATTCACTGCCGACGCCAAGGCACTGGCATAAGAGACCACCATGGCCGCTAATAGGGACGGAGATGGACATTGCGACGCAGTTCACATTACACAAGTTAACAAGTGATCAGTGGAATCGGTTGAATTGCTCAATCAACTAATCTCTTCTGGAAGTGGTTACGTAGGCCCCTTTGACCGTGGCCGCATCCCGTGGACCAGCTCGCGCATATCCGGCCACCGACTGGCCCGTATATCGCGGATCAAGTTCTTACACGCCGACCAGGACGTGATGGCATAAATAATTGCATTCCATAGTCCCTGCAGCGGCAGCACAAACGCGCTCATGTATTGCAGCGGGAGACTGATGTGGTCGTCGTGCACAATCGAGTAGACGCGGTTGGCGCTCGACGGGATCCAGGTAATTAGCATTGCAGTGAAGAAGAGCAGCGAGCACTTGGCGTACGACCAGGCGGCGTGGTTGCGCCGCTGCACTGGCCCGGATATAGATGTTGCGTGGGGGCATTGCGAGTCGGGTGCGCTGGCAAGCTGTAGCGCGTGCTGGTCGACGCGGATCGTCATGGCGTCGACATCAAGCGTATAATGGGTTGCGTCGTAATGCTCCCAGCTGAGCGTGGGATGGGGTAAGAGAACTGTGACCGAGGCACTTCGCGATGCACGCATACCATCACCGTCGTTTTGAGCTGGCATCGCTTCGTCCCCTGCTTTGGGGTGGGCATTTTGCAGCTTTGTCAGTGCGAAATCGTCCGCCGCTAAAAGAGAGTCTGTACATCCAGAGCTCAGTGAGCGCATCGTCTTGTGGTTCTCGTACATGGTGTGACCCGCTCGGATGTAGATGAAGAATGTGACAATAATGGCCGCCCTAGCGCATGTTACTAACGTCCAAGTAAAAAGTCTTGCCAATGTAAAGAAACATACCACACAGGCGCATAGAATAATACAATCCGCAAAATACGCCGCTCTGAAGATATCCAACACCACAGAACAGCATCTCCGTAAACCCTCTCGCCTTCTGCGTTGCGGATGAACACCAGGACGAGAGCTGGAATGAATGGAAGTCCGTAACATAAAACAAGGTACGGTATCTCCATTTTCCGCAGATGCAGCGTGTCGTAGCCGTGGTAAAAGGCCAAGTACACGTTGGTGGCCATAGCGAGGGTCCAGAACGCGTCGGCTGGCATAAACCTGGTGTTTGATCAGTCTTGTGGCCGTTTTACCGAGCTCGTTAAATGTCGAAAAAGGTCGGCTTACATCTGGATCAAGAACCCTTGCACTTGACAGCCTGGCGACAAAATATCGTCGGTAAAGTCGCGTGACATGAGCGTAGCGACACTAGTCATCAAATTGCCAAAGGAGGCGTAAAAGACGAGGCGGTTGATGGGCTTGTGGAAGCGCCGTGACGTGCAAAAAGTGAGAATTGTGAAGAGACATGCCAATACAGACACCACGGAGCAGCTCCGCTCAATGGCCGTGACGGCGCGCAGCTCGCTCTCTGTGAGGAGGCTGCTAGACATGGCCATACGATGGACGACGGAGACAAGTCGACGGAATCCACGCTTGGTCGGTCATTCGCGAAAAGGCAGAGGGTATTAAAGATAGGAGTCATGCGCAAGAGCGCAGCGACAGTCAAAAGCGAGCGAGCATGCCACTAGACGATAACAATGCTCCTGATGCTAGTTAAGTTTGCCAGAAATGGAAAGCATGTCGTATGCACGTCGACACAGATCGTGGCAATCCGACAAGGAGTCTCTGAAAGACCTCGACAGACTCGAGGCTCGTGAGAAACAATGCCAGAGATCCGACACACGACACGTGATTGACACCGCTGCCTGTCTCAGTACCGATGGCTGGTGAACTAGCAGTAGACGGTAGCGACGCTCAGGTTAGAGTTTGTCGCGTCCCGCTTCCTGCCAAGTTGACACTAGCGATGGCAATGCCGGAGGGGGTTGCACTGACATTGACAAGAGCGGACAATAATTCAGCTGCCCGAGCGTTGGGCGGTTGGGATGATCGATACCACTGGTCGGAGAATTTGGTGACTTGAGGCGTCGGGTATGGTGCACGGCTGATGAGAGAAGATGCCGGCGAATCTCTTCTGGTGGATCCACCGATACGGCAGCCGATGGGAGGAGTCCTCTAAATTCCAGATATTTTATCTACTCACGCAGGCAAACAAGCCAGTATAGTATTAAAGGTCTCCGCTGCTATTAAAACGACTCTCCAGATGCGACTCGGCGGACACCACTCACAGTGGCTTCTGTCCCGTTGTCGGAAAATCCTTTCGCCGATTAGGACCCTGGTATTTTTTTCTTAGCTTTTCGCAACCCTGCTGCGACGCATGCCCGGTTAAGTTGAAGAGTCAAATTTACCATGACCAAGTTTAAGCGCAATGCACAATCGCAACCAAAGCATGGCAAACCGTCGGTCAGTGGTGCATCCAAGGCCCCGATTGCGCCACCAATCCGCCGCCCGGGTTGGACAGGACCAAGCTATATACAGAAACGCGCCAAACAGACGCCTGCCACAGTGAAGGACACTAGTTTGACAGAGCAGATCCAGAGTCTATCTGTCAAATATCACCAACTCATTCTTGACACAATCAGAACTACATTTCCCGCCGTCGACGAATTCAGCACATTGATACCAGTATTGCGTGCGGTCAGGGAAGCCCTTGAGCAAAAGGACTACTGCACAGCATTCGGGACCGAGGACTTCCTTGAGGCATATACAATCCGCTGGAGTCCTAGCAGAGCCTTGACTTGTGCAAATGTGTTGGCTTGGATTTGCGATGAGATGCGAGAGGCCGAATGGGTCCATCGTTTCCTCCACAATGATGGCCAAAAACCATCCAAGATTGTGTGCATTGGGCGGGGAGGATCTGACTTATTAGCATGTGTGGCATTACTGAAGCACTGTCATCAAGGCAAACTCGACGAAATCACCTGTCTAGAGTCATCTTCTCCTGCTACGGCTCCTGTTACTACCTCGCATCGCGACCTTGATAACACCGACAGTGCCATAGTTGATCTCAGCCTCATTGATAGGCACGATTGGTCGGGGATTGTCACAAAGTTGCAAAGAACTCTTACACATCCTCCTACTCTTTCGAAATATGCGTCTGCCAAGGCGCACGCTTCAAATACCTCCGCGATTCCATCTCACGTGTTGAATCTAGCAGTTAACCAGTTCGACATCCTCGAAAGCGGAAGCACTCATCTGCGGGCGATGATCGGGCCTAACCCGGCATTGATTACTCTCTTCTTTTCGCTCTACGAATTCTACTCGGTCTCCATATCTAAAACCACGGCTTTCTTATTAAGACTGACTTCGGCAGCACCTAGAGGGAGTCTATTGCTTATTGTAGACAGCCTTGGAGCTGATGCAGCGCTACCTGATAGTAACAAGCAAGGAGAAGAGAAAAAATACCCACTTGACTGGCTGCTTTACCGAGCTCTGCTAACGCCCAAGAGCAGCCCTCATGGCAGCACGGATTCAGAGGAGGAACAGCCAGCATGGGCAAAGCTTATCAAAGATGGACATGAAAAGGAGTATAAGTTACCTGCAGCACTAAGCTTTCCAGGAAGTCTAGAGAATACCAGGCTCCAGGTGCACCTGCTAGAGCGTTTGTAAAGAAGCATCTATAATAGCCAAGCTCGTCTTATAGTTGCGACTCTGATTTAAAATTGGCCTACCAAGCTCAGCCTCTGCAGGCCTGCCATGCCCGTGCCCCCACTCCAGGAATGCTAGTTATCATTTTATGGTTGAGCCTGAAGCCGAAGCTTCGGAACAGAAATGACAGCCTCGTGTTTTAGGTGTGCCTACAGGATGGAGGGTGCGTGGCACGTGTAGCCCAAGTGCTCCAGGCCAGCCTCAGCCTTGCAGCCGCTGGTGCCTAGTTCACACCGCCAAGCATCCTTGATTTATTCCTAGATGCTTCTTTGCAAAGCGATTTAGAAAGTAGCACCGCAGGCATGGATTCTCCTTGGGAAGACGACGCGGTTGTCATCAGACCCGAGGACTACGCTGGCATGCCGCCTCCGCCGGCCATCTCCGAAGCAGACCTCGAGAGAGTCACCAAGTGGCTGGAGCCTACAGACTACGACGGCGTCGATAGCGACCTCGCCAAACATCTTGCGGCGCGTGCTGCTGGTACGGGAACATGGCTTCTAGAGTCTGAGACGTTTAGCGAGTGGCTGTCCAGCCAAGAGCACGGCTTGGTCTGGATATGCGGTAGGTGTTCATATACAGCACATTACTGAGCCAGCTAATGCCATTCTAGGAGTCCCGGGCGCTGGTAAATCCGTCATGGCTGCTACCGTTGTAGAAAAGCTTCACGAGGAAAAAGCAGGTCGCACCCTCTACTTTTTCATCCGCAACGTCATTGACGCCCACAAGACGGCGGCAGCTGCGCTCCGCGATTGGCTCGCCCAGCTGCTCCCATACAGTCCCTCGCTGCAGACGGAACTTTTTGAGTGTTGCAAAAAAAGCCGACTCTCTGCCATTTCGACCGAGGACCTATGGAGATACCTCATGATGGGTGCATCGTCAGTGCCCTGCTGCTACATTGTCGCCGACGCCCTCGACGAAATGGACGACAGTGAGGACTTTGCCCAGGCTCTGGTTGATCTAGGAAAGCTCAAACCAGACACAATCAAGGTCGTCTGCACGTCCAGACCGTCGCCGAAAGTGCAGCAGCCATTCCTCAAGGCCAAGACGATTCGCATCAGGCTGGACAGCGAGAGCGTGGACCGCGATATCCTCGCCTACGTGGAACAGCGCTTGAACACGTCAAACGTCCCTACTGAGTATAAAGAGAGAATCAAGGCTGCTGTTCCGGGCAGGGCGAATGGCCTCTTTCTCTATGCAAGGCTGGCCATGGACACGGTCACCTCAGAACGAGTCAACCTCGACGCGTCGCTGGCCACCCTGCCGCTGGACCTGCAGAGCATGTACACTGGGCTGCTCAGGGAAAATTCCGAAAGAACAGGCGTGTCCTGGTCCCTACAGATGGCCGCCTTGCAATTTGCTACGCACGCAACACGGCCGCTGCGGCTGATTGAGATTGCCGACTGTCTCATGCGCTGCCACGACATGGGAAACGACTTGGGCGAAGCAAAGGAGCTCGTGCGCCGCAGCTGCGGAAACCTGATCGAGATTCTCCCCAACGAGACGGTATCCGTGATTCACCACTCCCTCACCGAGTTTCTGCGCGGCAGCCCCAGCGTCGAGTCGCAGGGCAGCGGCGTGGCGCACCGCGGTTTGGCCTTGCTGTGTATCGCGTACATGCGAAAGACGCTCCCTGCGTACCCTCTTGGAGAAAAGGAGGACGGCAGCAATTGGCATGAGATCAAAAGCCAGTTCGAGGTCGAGCGAAAGGAGCGCAAGGCGCATTTTTCCGGATACGCCGAAACTAATTGGCACATTCACATCGGCAGATCTACTGACGCAGGAGCCGACCAGGAGCCGACCGTGGACGCCTTGGATTCCATCCTGGGAGACACAGTCAAGCAAATGCGAAAATCCGTCTCCACGGTACACCCGTCGGATTCGTGGACGCGCATACCTCGAAACAGCACAACGCTGCAGGCAGCCCTGCGCTTCCGGCTGCACCACTATTCTCGCGTCCTGTCGTCGCGTCCTGTGATAGACATGGAATCTGCTGTAAAGGTTGGCTATGACAATGATCGGGCAAGCCCTCTGGTGCTCGCCTGCGAGGCGGGTTACATGGACGTGGTGGAAGCGCTGCTACAGCGAGGCATCGACGTCGACTCTACTGCCGACATTCACGGCCTAAAAGGTGCCAACTGCATTCAAACCGAAAATATTACGGCCCTGCAATTTGCTGCATGGAAAAATGATGTCATCCTAATCCAGAAACTGCTCCAAAACGGTGCCTCAATGCCTGCGCTGCCCAGACCGTCCATGTTTAAGGGGCTATCCGACTCCGGTACTCTGGAGAGGGCGGCCGCCCACCTAGAAGCGTGTAAGATCCTGGCGCCTCTCAGCGTGGACGCCAGAGCCGTGTTTGATGCGCTGAGGGCTGCCATGTGGCATCAGCCTGCCAACGTTGAGCTCCTGGTGAAGCATCCGCTAGTTAACCTGAAGACGCGCTCGTGGGGCAGGACGCTACTGCACATAGCGGCGAGCGGCGCGTATCCGGACAGCCTGCGATGTCTTCTGCAAGCAGGTGCCGATGTTGACGACGAAATCTGCTATGATCCGGACACGGATGAGATGGAAGGGTTGGAGCGCGCCCGTGATCACGACGTGAAATATCACGCTGGCAGAGTGGCGCTGCATTGCTGGACAAGCACTAGGATCAGTCGCGACCATGGCCCGCGCACCGAGGAAGACACAAGAACCATGCTCCGGCTGCTTGTCGATGCTGGAAGCAACGTTAACCACGCTGACAAGCAGGGCAACACGCCACTCCACCTGGTCGAAACCCCCCTGGAGGCGCGGCTGCTCATCGAAGCTGGCGCGGATCTGGATGCTGTGAATAAAAAGGGCGACATTCCCATCGTGACTTTCCGCAACGGAAGCTCCTACGAGAAGGACGCGGAGCTGATGAAGCTGCTGGACCAGCACGATGTGAAGCATGGCAGGCGAGTACACCAACTATCGCCGCTGATCAAGGCCATCCAGCGTGGTGATGTTGCCAAAGCGTTGACTATTATAGAGGCCGGCGGCATCTTGAAAGGTACGGACGAAAACGGGAACTGCGCGCTCCATTACGCCGCGGCCATGTGCCATGCCAGCTTCAATCCCAGCATGTCCAGCGCGGACACGGACAAGAAAAGTGCTCAAGAGTCTCTCCAGCTCGTCAGAGATCTTTGTGCTTCTGGACTGAATATCAACGTCAAAAATAGCCGCGGACAGACACCGCTGCACCTATTTGGGTGTGGTCCAACAGAATGGTCCGCTACCAAGGACAGTAGACCCGTGCTCCCCGTGGACGCTTTAAACACAATGCTAGATCTCGGTGCGGACGTGACTAACCGGGATAATGACGGCATGACACCTTTGCACAGCATGGTTGCCAACTTCCACGGCAACTGGTTTCAGCAGCCGTGCTCAGGGTGCGGGCGATATCACGACGAGCTGGGCCCACGAGTCGTCATGCGTACAAACTACCCCAATGCCGTACTGGCGTTAGACGTGATGCTAGAAAGAGGCGCAACTCTCGACACGCGAGACGCTCTGGGCAACAACATTGTCTTTGCTGCTGTTATAAATGCTTACAACTACCATCTCATGCCTTGGCTTGTCAAGCACGGTATGCGTGCCACGGCCACCGATGCGAATGGCGACACGGTTTATAACTTCATGATCCAGCATGGAGGAATTTCGCAAGACGTATTCGATGCGATACTACCTTTGGGTCTTCCTGTCAAGCAGCCCAACCATCGGGGCAGAACGGCGCTCCATTCGCACAGCTGCCTCGCCAGATTCAACATCAGCGAGCGAGAAAAGCGCCAACGAGAGGACGCTCGAATTTGGGGGGATCGAGTGTTTATATTTCACGACGTTGTGCAGCAGTTTTCCCTCGACGACTTTGACGTTCCAGACAACAAAGGTTTTACGCCTCTCTTGCTCGCAGCCAGCGCCAACGCGGATCTATGCCTGAAGTTGCTGCAACTGGGTGCCAACCCGGACGTTGTCACGGATACTGCCAAGCAAAACATTTTTCATATCGCGGCTGAGAGCGGCCAGGCCAATATACTGGGCGCAGCAGCCTCGCAGATGAAGAGGCGAGGAGATGTCGAGACCCAATATGCGCTGATCAACGCAGCCGATAACCGCGGCAAGACGCCTTTATATTATGCGGCAGCTTCTGGCCAAGCCAGCTCCGTTGAGATTCTTGTCGACTTCGGTGCCCGTCCTGATGCAGGCATGTGTCTACGCGGCTGCGCTGCATTCGAAGCAAGCCTGACCAAGCTCACGCTCGATGCCAACGTGTACCCCCATGGTCTGGAGGACACGTTGAGCATCATGGCCAGTTGGGCTGTCGATCCGGAAGATGTCGATGCAGCCATTATCAATGCTGCGAAAGACAAGCATGATTACACTGTCGAGGCTATCAGCTCGTGGCAAGACGCCCTCGGCATGCAGCCTGGTAGAGCCGCAGCATCTCCAGATGTCGCCGCCAGCTTGCAGCGCCGAGATGATAACCGGGAAATCCTGAGGAGCGAACTATGCGATAAAACCTTGGGAGTAGACGATTTTGAGCAGCTCATGGCCAAGAGAGAATACGTCTTTGCGGTTGAGCACGCGTCCCCCGCCATGCTTACGGAAATCCTCAGCGACGGCAAAACTGTCCTGCACAGGCTGGTTGCTGGTGGTTTCGTCAGCATACTTCGAAAACTCCTCAACAAGGACATTGTTGCCTCGCTCGTGGACGCGCTGCGGACGCCAGCCGAGGATGAGACGTCCGAGTGTCTTGTTCTGCAAGCGTGCCGCCGGCAGCAGCCCAGCCTAGGCTTGCTTTCGCTGCTCGTGGACGACCTAGGCATGGATGCGGCCGGCGTAACATTTTACACGAAAGGCTCCGTCACGCTTGACTTTGGCATGCATGACCACAGCAAGGATAAGGTCCACGAGTGCACGCTGCACGTACTGGCGCGCGGCCAAGAGTGGTGGCATGGTGCGCTGGGCATACCCTACGTCATCGGTAAAGGTGTCGATGTCAACTCCGAGGTGCGAGGCGGCAGAGCCATCGTGGCCGCCATTGGACGACAGATCGAGCACCCGCGATACTACATGACGTGTGCCGTGGAGAGCTTGCTGCGCTGCGGCGCTAATCTCAAGAGAAAAACGGTTCATGATACCACGTGCTTACAACTCGCGCGCCAGAGCCCGGCTCTGCTAGAGCTGCTCCGGCCGTACGATGGACGGCCCGACGACAAGAAGCTCTTGAGCGCCATCGAAGATAACGACCTCGTCGCCGTTCAGGCCCTGCTAGAGAAAGGCGTGGACCCCAACCGGCCGATCCGCTGCGAAGGTTACCAGGTTAGGTATCTCGACGACGAAATGAGCCCGCTGGCGTGTGCATTGGCGATGATGCGCGTCCATACGGGCGACAAGGCTGCCTTTGAGCAGTACTTTGGCCCTAACAGCCCCTTGGATGCGGACAGTGAAGATCGCAACGGACTCGCTGCCAATGACGAGATCGTGCAGCTTCTCATGCAGCGCGGCGCAGATCCTAACACAGCCAAATACCAAGGTGGAAACATTGCAAGTAGCCTAATTCACCAGGCCAACCGGAGCAAGAGCAGGATATACAAAGAAAAGGTGCTTCAGTTTCTGCAGCTGCCACAGCTTGATGTCAACCACGCCTCCAACGGGTACACTTACGGTGGCTGCTCGAGCCTTCTGGGTCAAACGTGCGACCTCGCCAATGTCTCCTTCACCCGCGCCCTGCTCGATCGCGGCGCATCCTTGTGCCCCTCGTTGACCCAAGAAGAGCTCGCCGCAAGCCCCTTTACTCCGCCTGCCGAGAGCGTCCTTCACGCGTTCTTCTCATCCTCCGCGGACCAGCGCCAACGACTCGATTCGTCCATCTGGGAGCGCATTGTTACCGACCGCTCCATCAACCAGCGCCTGGACCCCAAGGGCAATGTGCCGCTGCACATTGCCGTCCAGTCCAAACACAGGAGCTGCTTTGCCGTCAACATGCTGGATGCCGGCGTCGATCCGTGGCCGCTGACCCGCAATGGCGCCAACGTCTTCCACTTACTTCTCTCGGGTGGCTGCGACACCTTTGCCAAGATGGACATTCTCGAGCGCCTAGTCACGCTTCCCGGCGCGCTGGCCGCCATCTCTGTCAAGGCCAGGCAGCCCAAGCGGTATCGGGAATCGGACACCCATGAAACGGCGCTGCGAATGCTCTTCCACCATAGCGAGATGATTAAATTCAAGCACCACTACCACGCCAAGCAGGTGCGCTTGCTGCAAATTTTGGACGAGTTGGGCGTCGACTGGGCGGAGCTGGACGAGGATGGCCAGTCGCTGATGCACCTGGCGGCCAAGAATACAAACCGTACGCACTTTGAATTCTTGATGAACAAGGGGCTGGATCCAAGGCTGGAGGATGCCAGGCATCAGACGCCACTTGATCTGGCGGCGCAAAAGGACGCGACCAATATCCTGTCGTTGTTTGAGGAGAATGCCTAGGGATAATCCACAGCCGTTATTATTGACATGAAGATCCTAGGTATTCGTCGCAGTCATCATTACTAATATACCCTGCGTATTATTCATAGCTATTATCATATATATTAAAACCTTAAATATGGCTTGCAGATTACTAACGTTAAGATTAGGCATAATTTAGCTAATCTAGGTATTTGTGCAAGGCTGAGAATGCTGTCGGTACAGTGGTACAACAGTGGCTAGGTGTTGCAAGATGGCGTCTCATCAGAAGCGCACGCTAAGCTACCGATTAGCAATACGGGAGATGCAACACAGTCGCGATGAAGCCGACTTCTTATGACCAAAGAAAAGAAGCGCATGACATCCAGCAAGCACCAGAGCGTACGGAGGTACTGCGAGACTATGGGTTGGTCTAGGAACGCTAATCAATAATTTTACAGCGAGTCCAGGTCCACTTTGCTAGGTTTGGGAACAACGGCCAGCAGTTCCTCCACACCATTGAAAGCGCTAGCTAGGTCGGGTCTCTTGTGGCATGGCAGAAGCAGGCAGATATGCAGCACTAAACGCATTTTTAGTATGCTCACGAATGCTGATGCTGATCGAGATAGTAGCCTGATGAGAGCCGTGACGTGGAAGGCTTGCAAGAAGGAAAATAAAACGTCGCTCCAAAAATTGAGTGCGACTTGTGTGGAAAATTAGAAGCGAGGATATCGAGGGACAAATCTAGATGCGGAATTTGCAGATATAAATCGCACGGTTCTGTGCCTGGAGAAGCAGCAACGCAAGTACCGGACTGCTTCGCTGTAGATGGCAGGCTCATGCCACCGAAAAGGGCCAAATTGGTGGGAATCAGCCAAAATTAGAAATGCCAGTTAAGGCTGGCTGCTCAATGAACCGATTCAGGCCTGACACCAATTTGCAGTGTCGCGGTCCCGTAATTTCTACCCATTTGTATTACTCCCGTATAAGTCAATACAACCAAAATGAATACTTGTTTTATTAATCGATCTGGTTGGATAAATTATCTAGCAGGTCTCCGCCGACCAATTACTTAGACTTGGCACACTCGACAGCCTCAGCTCGAAGCTGGTCATCTGTAAGTTGTGTCGGAGAGTCCTTCTTGCAAGTCTTTTTACCGTCATCAACATTCAGTGTGTAATGATAAACGCCATCGCTACCACGCTTGTAGGTGTAGACGTAAGTGGTGCTGCTCGAAGTGCCAGTAGAGCTACTGTTGCAGCTGTCATTGGACCCTGAGCTACCATTGGACCCTGAGCTACCATTGGATCCGGAGCTACCATTGGATCCGGAGCTGCCATTGGAGCCGGAGCTGCCATTGGAGCCGGAGCTGCCACTGGAGCCGGAGCTGCCACTGGAGCCGGAGCTGCCACTGGAGCCAGAGCTGCCGTGAGACCCAGAGCTGCCATTGGAGCCAGAGCTGCCATTGGAGCCAGAGCTGCCGTGAGACCCAGAGCTGCCACTGGAGCCACTGTTGGAACCACCAGTGCCTGGGCAGCGACAGCCGCCAACACCACCGCCGTCGACATCAACGCCAAAAAATGACAAAAACTTCTTGATAAGATCAGAGATCAGATCGAGAGTTTGTTCTTCTCTTTTCGAATACTTGCCACCCGCAAGACATTTACAGTGACCTTTTCCAAAGCCCAGAAAGTTACGTAAAAGGTCAAAGATGAGGTCGAAAGTTTGTTCTTCGCGTTTGGCCAAGCCTATTGAATGCAAGGCTTCGGCCCTCATAGCCAACATAGCTTCCGAAACGGGCAAACCGTTAAGAGCCAATGCAACGTCTTGGACGATGTTGACGCTAGAAGAAGCAGGTGAAGCGAAGCCCAAGAGCGGCAGGCTTGCTGCGATGACACAAGTAATCGGCTTCATAGCGCAGGTTATGAGCAGCAGGTGTAGCAATTTGAAAAGATTTTGCTTCGTGAGCAAATTGTTGAGTGCTTAGCGATAACAGTGGTGGACTTCATTCATTGCTAGCAAAGAGATTAGAGCGATGGGTCTCTTATAGTTGTACTGTCGCGAAACGGCGCGATTTAAGCAGCTCGCTTCTCTACGCACTTGTCTCAGCGAGGCTCAATATCTCAGCATCCACTTTGCGCTGTTGGCCATATGCTATTCCATGCCCATGGAAGTGAATGTAGATGCAATTTGCTCATGTGGATACGCAACAGCACGATCGACCTCCGCTGCGTCGCTTGCCAAAAATGCGAGCTCCCTTTTTCTGATTTGCCGTGAATGGTGGCGCATTTGCAAACAATTTCAGGCCGCCGCTGCCGCCATGCCAGTCTTGTCGCAAAGTATAGGAGGAAACAAGACTTTGCCCTTTGGTTTCGGCTTGTGCATCTTCGTACCGTGGTAAATACAACCTGGGACTTTATTACAGGTGTGCTGCGATGTATGCAGAAGAAAACCACTTGAAAACCAAGTTACAGCTTTCCAAAGTGGGTACTTTCTGGGGTTTGAGGAATGGGCAATATTTCGGCATTGCATAGGAACATTTTTGAGTCGGTCGATCGCATGCCTCAATTCCTAGAATCTGTGTCCCTGAGGAAGGTGCGCTGCTGCGTATCGCAGTGGAAGATCTGAGAATGCTGTCTGAGTGTACTTGCAGGAATTCTCCTGCACCTGTAATATTTATGTTGGGAGAGGCTTGTTGTAGTAAGTTGGCAAGCTCCACCGTACTACGTACGGGCGAGTTTCCTTGCATTCGCTTAAAATTCCCAGCGGCCGCTATTCTAGTCTCCTCCTTGGACCCGAAAGCGTCTATTATTTGCATTCCTTCATTCGAGAACTGGTTACCCCACGCCGTCCCAGCGCTGTTCCATCACCGAGTGACGAAATGTGGCGTCCCGCTCAAGCCCCTGTCTGCAGTGGCGTGTATTAAGCGTGCTGTATGGTACTTTGAGATCGACTGGATCGTGTTTTTCCATTTTAACCGTTGAATATTCTGATGATTATGGCCTTTTCTCACTCCTTACTGGCGGTTTCATCTGCTGTGTTACCCTCAGCCATCGCGGAGAATGTTCACTGCAGGTCTCGAGGTGACGATAATATCTCTTTGCCAGAAGCCTAGTGTATGGTCAGTTGAAAAGAGTAGTGGTGACAACTATTTGTGAAGCTGGTTAGCAACGCACAACCCTATCACAATTCTTCACACCGTGGAGGCCAAATGCTAAGGCGCTTCGTAGGCGACAATACGCTCTGGTCGAGTGAGTGGTCTGCTAAGCAAAGTGTGCCAAGGTTTGTCAGTGCAAATCTTAGTTTGGGGGCATTATTCAATTAGCTTTGCAGATATCCTGCAACTGCCGTTACAGGAGTGCTGCTATGTGCGACTTTCGAAATTCGGAATAGAGCAGACTGGTTCGGTCGTAGCGTTCCAACTGTCTCGGTCAGCAAGGCTAGTCAGAACGAATGCTTCCCACCAAGAACCAAGAGCTGGCACGCGCACTGGTAGCTCAGAATCCAGATAAGGGTTGGGGAAATAATATTGAGAGTCGTGTGGATAGATGCAGAGATTGGTATTATCTGCATAGCTACTAAGGTCTGATCGTCAGTCATGAGTCCCAGTATCGGCCACGGCTGTGCAGTCAAAAATTTCGGGACGCAAATTTACCGGAATATCACTCGTCTACTGTCTTAGCGACGCAAGGCCACACGCTTGTATTATATATGCGATACGACGATATCTTATTCTTCTCCCGTGCCCAGGCTTCTAACTTGGTCAGAATCACCCTCAACCTTGTTTTAAATAATGCACCATTTTTTTCTTCTCCTTCCGATTTTCACGCATGTTGCTGCTGGTGGAGCGCTTGCTCAGCCTAAACGAGGCTGCATATGCACTACCAGCAACCCATTAGACTACCTGCTAATGGAGGCTGCTGTTTTTGACTGCTGCTTGAAGGCAAAAAGCTTTGTAGGGTTGGTGGACTGCAGAATTGACGCTGTCAATGAGGAGCAGTTTCAAGGCTGCTGTAAAAAGTACCACAAGGCAGAAGGCAAGTGTAGAGACTTGAAATAAAATGAGTAAGTAGGAGGATGAGAAAAGGGCAGCCGCTATAGTTCATGAACGATTTGCTTACCATATTGTAACTTCAAAGCAAGATGTTTTCAAATTGGATACGTCATGACACCAAATCGCTAGTTGGCGAGCATTATCGCCGTAGAGTGATTTTCTCTTTGAAAGTCTCAATTGCTATTGTGCGCGGCCGGGAATGCGGATGGTGATTTAGAGGTTGCTAGCGGACAACTTCCTGTGGCCAGGTCGAGACTGCAGTACAGGGTAGGCTCGACTAGCATGCGGACAAGACTGAGAGTGGTGTTGGAAAATTCGAGATAGTTCTGCCTATCCTTTCATTCACCATCTTGGCGTTCTTGAATAGATGTAGAGCAAAATTTGCTCCATATCACAAGGACTACGCGGATCTCATACAATTTTAAGAGAGTCCAACTGTACCCATGGACACGCGTTCCACGGCGAATAGCTGCCGCGCTTGTATGCCGCCGGCTTATGGTTTTCGTGAAATTTAATAATGTTGCCCGCGTATTACAAATGACCACTATCTAATGCAGATTTACTAACTTGTATTGGTGTGGCTAGGTTTAAAAATAAATAGCGGATAGAAACAGGATATGCGGCGAGACCTTTCAAAACTGAGTTCCAGCAGGTCTACTTGTTCTCCTAGCTTACTTGTCAGTGTCCGAGAAGGCTGCTGTATCATTGCTGGCACCGCAGCGCTTTCAAGTATTTAGAGCCTGCCGACTTTTTCGGTATTGGCCTTGGGCCGGGCTCGAGTAGATAGCTCCTTCCACCATGGATACGTTCTCGGCGCATCCTTTGAGAGGACAGCACTGAATTTCGGTTTGCGTTTGCCAAAGAAGGACGACTTAAAATCTAGATGATCCCTGCGCTGTTATCAGCAATGATTTGGATTATAGCTGGTGTGAGCATGGATCTCTTTGGACAACTGAGGATGTAAATACCTTCCAGCAAACATGTCATACAACAGCGGGCTGTCAACTAAATGGGCCCCTTCCGCCGACCCCGTGTTTCGCCAGATCAGCTGCCGATTCAGATACGCAGCCATGAGGCTCACATTCGTCACGATGTCCTCCGCCAGCGCGATGGCCCGCGGCAACACATCCTCGGGCTTGTCAACCAACTCTGCAAAAATGCCATTGAGTACTGGGGCGTCAGCAGGGTATCGCGCGCCCGTAGTTAGTAGATATGTGGCATTACTGTAGCCAACCATGCGCGGCAGGAAGAAGGAGCTGCACGATTCCATGGTCAGACCGATGCGGGCAAATGGAAAGCCAAATTCTGCACCAGTACGAGGCGCGATGCTGTATCATGATCAGCCTGATGATTATGATATTAGATGATGCCGTACCCACCGGATGGCGGCGGCCAGGGTAGATGTCATCCCGATACCGACGGAAAGGCCATTGTAGGCGACAATGATGGGCTTGCTGCAGTTGAACATGGCTAGCGCCAGAGTGCCTCCAGGGTCTCGCATGTCACCGACCGGCTCATCCTTGAGACTGCTCGTGTCCATACTTAGATCGATGCCAGCACTGAAAGCCTTGCCCGCGCCGGTTACAATCACGGTCCTGACACGGTCGTCGATATTGACGGTTTGGAAGAGCACAGTGAGGTCCTTTATCATGCGTCCGGTGATTGCATTGAGTTTCTTAGGACGATTGAGAGTGACTATGATAATGGGTGTCACCCCTGGCGCAGATTCTGGATGGTTTGTCACCCGTATCTCACTGTCCACGGACGTAACATAGGTTTCTGGGATAGATAATTTAGCAGACATTGCGAGTTCGCTTTCTTTCGTAATTATAAGAATATTGCCGCAAGTCTAGACAAGAAAGGATTTTGCCGTAATCTTATACACCGTTCCGCCCGAGGCTCATATCTCGGAGGCGACATGTAATCAACTCCGTACTTCACGGCTGCGTGGAGACAGGATGCGGGGATCCGGGCTACCTGTCGCCTGGGGATAACGGCCGAGGACACAGCGGGTCGAGTCCGAGTAATCTTTCCGGTGCTAGTAAAGACCTATTACTCTTTATTTTGCAATCGGGTTTGGATCGCGTGATACTAGTATCGAATGGCGCAGCGACTTTGGCGCCGTGAACATGTGTCAATGGAACAATCGGCAGGCAGCGCCTCATCACCAATACACACAATAAATCGCATTTGGCGATGCACTCCTTCGCGACACTAGGCTAATAGCTGCTTGAGTCGCCTTCAGTGTGGTGCGGTTCAGCAAGGTATTGGCCCGATCGGGTATGCGGGTATTCGGGAACTTTCACGTCACAGCAGCGAGCCTTTTAATTCAGCCAGTCATGAGGCCAGTCATGAGGCGCTTCGGTTGTGTTTGAAAATCACAGTACCACAATTATGAGGTACATACGAAATACGAGCACTTCATAAGTACTTCTTGCCTCCGTGTCACAGCCATACCGGTTACAAGTATATTGCCAGAGATCCGCCTACAATCACAATGTCATTTTGGTCGACCATTAGAGAAACGCCTGGGCAAGCAAAACAGTCGATTTTGTTCACTGAAGGCGTCACATTTACTGTCAACGCTCAAGCTGAAGATGTATTTCTCGCCATTACCGATTTTCCCAGCTACGGACTATGGAACACCTGGTCTCCTAGCTTCAAATTTGACGGCAATGACAGACCAAAAGCTGGCTCACAGGGTGTATTATCCGCTGTCGCATTAAAACGAAATTACACGCTTCCGGTCAAAGTATGGCGCTCTGCTCGTGTACGCATCACGAACACAGGTCACTAATAGTTGCCAAACAGATAATAAAACTTGAATCATCGCCAGAGAAACATGTACTGGCGTTCAGAGGGCTCTTGTTACCAAGCTGGGTTGCTGTGGTGGAGCGAATCCATACCGTTGTTCCAGCGGACGATGGACGATCGTGTGAGGTGACTAGTTGGGAGTCCATGGGCGGCTGGGGCGCATACATTTTGAGATATTTCTTCAGCGCGACTTTACAGGTGAGAGATGCCAACGAGAAATTTGCGGTTGATTTGAAGTCATATATGGAAGACCGGCATTGAACTCGTGGGGTGACCTATGCTTCCATGAGAATCAGCGGCTCCAGGCATAACCGACGGTTGCATACAGCACTCGCGGCGCACACAACAAAGCCCTTCTTGATGAGGCAATAGCCCGTCAATTATCAACAAATTTTTTTAGAACGAACTGGAGCTAAGTCTCAAATTTATTGTGTGCTGCATAAACATGGCGCATATTTGGTAGAATTCAGATCAATGAACAACAAGTCTCTTTCCCAAGCGAAACAGCTACGCCTGGGCGGCCTTCAGCTTCTCCAGACGTGCCCGGGTACCTGCAACTACCTTATCCTCGTCCCAGATGCTCGTGACGCTCGGGTGTTCGACAACCTTGGATGCCCACTTGTAGAAGTTGGGCGCCTTGGCAGGCAGGTCCTTGGTCAGGCTGTCCGTCACGACTCCGTGCTTGGTGAGGGCAAAGAGCCTCAGCAGGAATGAGCCGGTTAGCACCTGTTCTTGAGTTAGCATGTCAAAGGAAAGATTAAAAAAACCGAGCTCAGTTTGATTAACTTACTTCCGCGAGCGTCAGCGTTTTGCTGCCGCCAAAGTACGGCGCGGCGTCGGCAAGCAAAGGCTCAATTTCCGAGACCACCTGCTTGACGAACTCGGCGGCCACCTCCTCAGCCTCTGCCGGTGTCTTGGCGAAGATGACTTTGAAATTTTGGGCGTGGGCTTTGGTAAAGAAAGTGTCTACAAAAAAAGCAATGCGTGCGCGCTGCAATCAAAGATGAGTACTGCGTGATGGTCATGTCATCGGCGTAAGACTTGCCTGTAGAGCGCCGTCCGGCGTCCCGGTCGGCGGCACGAGGTGTGAAGGGTGTGCGTCGGCGAGAAATTGGGCTACCACGGCCGACTCGGTGATGATTTGCCCATTGTAAGACAGCGAGGGCACGAGGCCCCGCGGGTTGATGGCAAGGTACTCTGGTGTGCGAGGGACAGAGAGGTCGATGATTTCCTCCTCAAAGGGAAGGCCCAGCTCTTCGAGGGCGATGTGCGCACGATGTGCCCCTGTCTATTTGTTAATCTCCGACGCTAGTGACTTCATAACTAATTGACTAACACGGGCATCCGTGGTTGGTGTAGAGCTTGATCTTGGCGGCCATGCTGTGTTTTGGGTCTGAGTTGCGTAACAGGTATACTATATTGAAAAAAGGGATATGGTAAAAAGGTCGCGGGTAAATACTATCGACAGACAGACGCCGTATAAACTGCCTTTTATAACCTCATCCAGTCATCTGTGCTTCCGCCATCCAGCCATGCGGGGTTCGATTTGTAATGCGGGAATGATGCCATCCGCGATGCACACAGCGCGACCGGTGGAGAAGATGGAAGTTTAAGTTCCAGCTTAGACGGGTGCGATCATGCAGGAACTTGACAGAAGACGTCAGTAAAATATTGTTTTAATCATGGAAAAAGAAAGCCTAGCATAGGCGCTGCGCGTGTGGAAACCAGCATGGCAGAAATCGCAGGCCATCATAAAGTCCGCAAGGTCGCGACCAAAGTCCGCCAAACAGCTTCTGGGGACACCAGTGGACACTCTACAAACACTACTTCGTAATCCGATCTAAATATGACGTATGCTTTCTGTAGATTTATCAACTAAGGCCTAGAATTATTTTCATTTATCTTCTTTATCATATCGACTGGAAGTGCGGAATACAACAGCCAGTGGTTCAAGTGCACCCTTTTTCCTGCGTCATGTAGTTCCTGTCTTGCTTGGCGCTGCATCAACATGCGCTTCAGCGCTTACTGACGAGCTGCGCCGTATTGCATCATAATCGTCGTCATCAAATTCACGTCCAATCTTCCCCGCCGCGCGATCCCGTCTCTCTAGATGCGCAATGAGCAAGATGAACGGTATCACCGCCGCGCCGGCCACCAGACTCGCGATATATCCTTTGCGATAGTCAGGAGCATCTGTGACGGGGAAGAAGATCAGTGGCCACCAAGTCACAAAAGCAAAGTCAAACGAGTTCATCCACCCCGTGGTGATTGCGCGCAACTGCACGTCGTGCGCGGTGACATCGGCCATCCATGAGTACCACAGGGCCTGCGGCGCATAAGTGGTACCGAGTAAATAGAAAGCAAAGAACATGGCGCCGTTGCTGTTCGGTCCCGCCACGAGCACAGAGCAAGCGACGATAAATGTAGCGCCAATGGCCAGCGACGGCTGCCAGCGTGACTGTATCTTGTCAGACCAGACGGCGTAGGCAATGGTGCCGACAATGGCACAAGCGAAGATGCCGGTTGGGTAGTTGTTTTGCTGAACGAGGGAATAGCCACGCGACTTCATCCAGAGCTGCGGGACGTTGTTGCGGACTGCCTGGATAGATAGGGAGTATACTGTAGACGCCTCAGTCAGCATGCTTCGACGTTAATCAGGTGTTGCGTGCGGCGGCTCTTACGCATGAAAATGAATGGAAGCAAATAGAACTGCCACGACAGCAGAACTCGTCGAAATACGCTGATGCCCCAGTCGTGTTTCTTGGCCTTGCCAAGCCGGTCAATGGCGAGCTGCTTCTCGGCTTCGGTGAGGAACCACGCGCTTTTGTCAGACGGCATATTGGGAATAATGACCCAGCCTTGGCTAATTAGCATCCGCGACCAATTAGGATTTTGTTTCGTTAGGAGCATCAGCTCACCAAAGATGACGACGGGAAGCGTCATAACGGAGACTATGATGAAAAGCCAACGCCAGGCGGGCAGGCTGCCGTGGCCATCGAGCGACGTGAGCAGACCGGCTTGGATCCAAGCGCCTGTCATGCTACCGAGATGACCAAAAACACAGAAGATGGCCGCCCGGGTGCCAAGTTCAGAACGTTTGTACCAGCTGCCATAAATAAAGTGCGCGCCGACGCTGCATTATATGTAAGCTATGGGATCGGAAATGGCGATTAAGAAGCAGACTCACTAGCATACAGCCGCAAAGGCACCTTCAAAGCCAAACAGGATAAATACTTGATAAACGTGCGATGTCCGAAACGTAACCAGCGTCAGTACGCTCCAGACGAGGTTACACCCGACAAAGACCCATCGCGGGGGCAGTAGCGTCAATATGCTCGTCGCGGGAATCTGGAAGATGGCGTAGGTCACAGTATAGGTGGTATTCAGGTAATTAAAGTCTTTGCCTTTGAAAAGCAAATCTCTACCCATGCCGCTTATGTACGCACTGCCATAGCTGGCCTGGTTGACGCCGAACAGGAACCACATGAGGGCAAAGTACGGGAGCAGTGTGAGGTCGAGCTTGATGAGCAGGCCGCGCTCGGCCGATGGTACGCCCCAAAGTGCGCGCTTGACAGCTGAGAGTAGCGCCATGATGCTGGGTGACGGATAAAGAACCCCGACGCGAAATAGGATGCAAACCTGTGACAGTGATGTATGCGCTGGTTGTGGGCGATCTTCGCACAGCCGCTCAACATCACTTGTGAGACCCTATACAAGCGACTGCAAGACGGCGCAACTTGATTTCTTGTCTCACTTTGCTCCCTTTTCTCCCATGTCAATGTTGATGGTTATTGGATGATGTTCGCAAGAGGAAGCTGCTCGTGGAGGCCACAAGCTAGGCGTTGCGGCTGGTCCCGCTCGTGGGGTTTGCTGCCGATGTTGGCGACACGGTAATCAACAAATTGTTAGTGGCGATTGCACCACTTAGCACTACTGAGCATCGCTTCTGCTGCGTACTTGGGCGCGGTGTGGGGTCTCGACTCGGAGATGGCAAGAGTCAGATAACCTGAAGATATCGTTCAGCTGAAAGAAGATAAATGTCGGCCAGTAAGCAGGGACATGCTGTCACCTCCGCCAATGTAACCGTTGCGCTGACTGAAAGCCTTCGAGTTACCCCAACTGGCCATGCTAATTTCGAACTCAGAGGAGCCATCATCGAACTATGACAAACGTCACCCGCAGAGTGAGCCAGGCAAACCCAGAGCATATTTACCAAGTGACGCTATTAAACATGCGCGCTGAGCCACAACAGCATCTAGAAGAGGAGAAACATATGTGCAGTCATCTAGCAGTGGAAAAAAGCGGGAGTAAAGGCTATTGTTGTCGCCAATTCCCGATCATACTTGTACATCTATTTTGACAAATCAGCGATCAGACCTGTCCTGTTTTCCAGCGGCACGTCCACGGAAGCCCTCGTTGCATTTCTCTCGACGCCAGCCTGACCACCAAGTTTTAGCGGTGGCAGCACGCTAGACCACCTCTAGCAAGCTCGCACGCGATTATAGAAGTTCCTCCAGCCAAGTTGTTAATTTTTTGCCCTGTTCTGTCTCCCGCGTATCACCTGCATACAGGTTGTATACAGGAGCAATATGCGGCTCGCCTTCACCAACAAAGTACTCCAGGTTGGGAACGGAGCGCTGAACGACAAGTGTTAGCAGCAGCGTCAAACAACTAGGTCGCTGCCATGCGCGTTCAGCTTACCTTCAACTTCTCGGCGTAAAGTTCAATCAGCGGCAAAAGCAGCTCATTGCTGCCGGCAAGCAGCAGAATCCGTTGTGTCGCCAAGTCCTCAAACCAGCTCTGTGGCGCATCCATCGGGTCAGTGTAGTAGTCCGGCTTGGCGGCACCAAAATAAACATCCATCCAGTCCTTGAAGAGACCTGGGTCGATAATGTCGCCACCACTGTATTGCACAACACCCGCAGGCCAGTTCTTCTCGTTTGTCACGCCCGGCCCTCCGATCAGCGTGACACCAGCGAGAGGCTTGGCCAGTGGCAGCGGCGCGATGGCGGGATGCGGGTGAGTGAGGTGTAGAAGCACACCCATTGCCAGGTTCGCGCCGGCCGAGTCGCCTACCATCACGATTGACGAGGCATCACCGTCTCGCTGCGCAACCACGTAGCGCAAAGCGTCCGCGGCCTGCACTAGCTGCGTTGGGTACGTCGCCGCGGGTGCAAGGCTATATCCTGGCGCGAAGATGGCGACGTCCTTGCCCCGGTGGCGGAGGGCGGCAAGGAGAGTCTCCCAAAATTGGAAAAAGGCGGGAATGAGCGGCATGGTAAACCCACCGCCTGCGACTACATGTTAGCACAATTTTTTACTGCATTTGCCTTGCGATTCTGGGCGCGGCAGGTTATTATTTACCGTGGAACCAGACAACCACACTCTTCGCATTGCTGTCGCCGATCCAGTACCCGCTGGCGCCGCTCGGCAGCTGGACAGCCTGTGTCTTGACTTTGGCGACGCGAGCGTAGCGGGCGTACACCTGGTCCGACGTGGGCAGGACATACTGCAGCTGCCGAGGCGAGAAGCGAGCCGTCGACTTGCGCATGACGGCGTACGCGACGTGCAAATAGTACGACGGTGAGTCCTTTCCGGTGCGCCGCAGCCCAGTAAACAATGCGCCAACGGCGGTGCAGACGATGGAGACAGCGCCTGGGATATAGTCGAGCGTGTCCAGCCATGACAACTGCTGCGCGGGCTTGGCCATCGCAAAGTTTGTTAAAGAATGAATCGGCGAATGCGAATTAGTTTGAGTGATGATGTGGAAAATGTCGTAAATTGCTTTCTGGGCCGGACTTTTTAAAATGGAAATGCTGGGCTGATGAAGCTCTGGTGCCTCGGCGGAGCAATGTCCGGCCGGCCCCATTACCTCGTTTCCTCGGCGTAGCGGTAACCCGATATCAACATGGAATATGATGCCCTCAGAGACACAGTTGTCCCAGGTTTCCTTTCTCCGTCTTTACAAGTGCGGAATTGATGTGGAATTTTATTGAATAAATCTGCACCAAACCAGCTGGCTCTAGACCGGACTTTTCGGTGTCTTCGCGCTGTAACCTTTGAGTCGAGAAGTTCTCCAATTTGTTCCTAAAAGAAAATGAGGAAGATACTTAAAGAAGAATAAAAGAAATAAGAACCCCCGATACATATTTTCCTAGAGCCCTGGAGCATGGCAGGCATAAGTTTCGACCGCCTTCGCCATAGTGAAGGATAGAGTATAACGTAGGTTGCTACTCCGTAGATTACTAGTAAAATGTACTGAGAAAGTTGCTCAATTAACTACTACTTACCTAGTAAATGATGTGATAAACCACCCTTTGCCGAATGATACTAGTCTATTAAAATGCCTCATGTATCTTAGGATTGTTAGTGTACCTGCCGTGTTTGTAGAATTTTTTTTAATTTCTTTTGGAGATTCTTAAGAATTCTGAGCCTGTGGCAAGATTCGTGAATTCCGCGCTTTCTCGCGAAGCTCGTGCGGCAATGGATTGTAAGTCCATGAGATATCACTGGGTGCAAAAATGACTTTGTAATGCCGACGAGGTTTCGCCCACTACGAAGAGGGAAGCTCGGGAAAGAAATAACTAGATGCTGTCACAGCCGAAACAAAGCAGGTAACGCAACTACCCCGTTACTATTAATAAACATGCCTACCGGAGCTTACCTTAACTATGTTGTGGCAGTCTCCATGCCAGACCCCACTCGTCCTCCACCATCGCCAAGCCGATTGCCAAGCAGTATATCGACACACTAATCTGCGAAATGCGTTTTCCAGGTCTAACTTGAAATTGATGACATAAAACAATCGTGTCACTGGGTTAGAAAGTGACAATGATAGCTCAATTTCGTATGCAGTTGCCGGGAACTTTTGTAACGCCAGCGGCGTAGCGAACGCTACCTTCTGCTTTGGGACCAAATTTAGACCATTGTGTTAGTGTCGACTAACTAGACAACACATCAGGCACGACGGCATCTCTGAAAGAGGGGCGGTCACGCTCTTGATTTTTTTTTGAGAATAATGACATATTATGTAAAGCGTTGAGTCAGAGTTAAGCGTAAGGAGTGGACATCAGATATATATTTCAGGCGCAGCCCCTGACCTTGACCCCATCTCTGTATGTCGATAGACGTCAGTCACAGTTCATCATACTACAATACTTGCAATATGCGCGGCGCTCTTCTTTCTGTCTTGGCCACCTTGGCCGCGGCCTCTCCCATGCAGCAGGACCTGGTCGTCAAGCACGCTCTCCCTGCTGTTCCCGCCGGTTGGCAGGTCAAGGGTGCTGCACCCCCAGCCCTCAAGATTGACATGCACATTGGCCTCAAGGAGCAGAACTTAGACCAGCTGCAGAAGCGCCTGCTGGCCATGAGTGATCCCGCGCACGCCGATTACGGCAAGCATATGTCCCGTGCCGAGGTCGAGGCCCTGACGGCGCCGGCCGACGCGAGCGTGGCCGCAGTCAAGGCTTGGCTCGCCTCCCACGGCATCACTGCCGGCGACGTCTCCAACGGCTTCCTCAAGATCAGCTTGACCACCTCCGAGGCGGAGAAGCTGCTTGGTACCAAGTACAACGTCTACCACCATGAGGAGAAGGACACGTTCACGGCCCGCACGACGCAGTACAGCGTGCCCGCCAGCCTGCAGGATAAGATTTCAACCATTCAGCCGACCACCTTGTTTGGCGACATGGGTTTGATCAAGCCCGTCGTGGCACCTATGCCCGAGAACGCGGCTTCCGTCAGCACCCGCGCCAGCTGCGGCTTCAGCGTGAACCCATCTTGCCTGAAGAGCCTGTACAACGTCAACTACACGCCCAAGGGTGGCAAGACCTCGATTGGCATTGCTGGATACCTTGGCGAAGTGGCTAGTAAATCGGACTTGTCATCATTTTTGCGCAGCTACACACAGATTCCCAGCAGCGCTACTTTCTCTGTTGAGCTCGTTAACGGCGGCTCCAACAGTGGCAGCGGCACCATCGAGGCCGACCTCGACACCCAGTAAGATTCCCGCGCACAATGTACACGATAGCTTGAAACTTACTAGGCGTAGATATGCCATGGCATTGACATACCCCATCAGCAACGTCTACTACGAGACTGCGGGCCAGCCCCCATTCAATCCCGATGACGGCACGCCTAGCAACACCAACGAGCCGTATCTCGAGTGGCTCAACTACCTCGCTGGCAAGGACAGCGTCCCGCAGACCATGAGCTCGTCCTACGGCGACAACGAGCAAACTGTCCCCAGGGACTACGCGGACACAGTCTGCAACCAGTTCATGAAGCTCGGCGCGCGTGGTGTCAGTGTGCTCGTTAGCTCTGGCGACGGCGGCGTGTCGGGCGGTCAGAACTCTGACTGCCAGAGCAACGACGGCTCTGGTCGGACAATGTTCATCCCTACCTGTACGTGCTTTTCTCCACTGCCTGCATCTTATCATTACTAAACTAAAGTGAAACACAACAGTCCCTGCTTCGTGCCCCTGGGTGACAGCCGTAGGCGGCACCACTGGCAGCGGCCCCGAGCGCGCAGCCAGCCTCTCCAGCGGCGGCTTCTCCAACTACTACACAGCGCCCGACTACCAGTCCTCCTCTACTTCTGCCTACCTCTCCAAAATTGGAAACCAGTACTCCGGCATGTACAACCCCAAGGGTCGCGGTATTCCGGACATCGCGGCACAAGCTCAAAACTTTGCCATTGTCCAGGGAGGAAGCCAGAATCTCGTATCGGGAACCAGCTGCTCCGCACCTACGTTTGCCGGCATCGTGGCACTGCTCAACGACTACCGCGCCTCGCAGGGCAAGGCGCCGCTGGGCTTCCTCAACCCGTTCCTCTACAGCAAGGGCATTCAGGGCCTCAACGACATTACCTCGGGCAATAACCCAGGTTGCAACACCAATGGCTTCTCGGCCAAGACTGGTTGGGATCCTGTCACTGGTCTAGGCACTCCTAACTTCGGTTCGCTCAAGAACTTGGTCTAAATATATGTGATGGACACTGTTCAGCTGTTGGGATTTGGATTACTGCGTTTCCGTATATTCTTTCGCGCTTTTCCGTACATGCTTGGTCTCGTCGGTTACCACAGGCAAATTTTCGGTAGCGTTTACATAAGTGATATTTTTCTTGTTAGCAATGCAATGACTTTTTAAAGTTCAAATGTCACTCAATTATGTGTAATGTTTTAGCTCTTGGTTTTCCCGTGGTATCTGCGCGGATCTCCGTGTCCACATCTATCTTTAATCTGCTTGACATGCTGATCGACGCGCTAGTAATTCGCTCTCTGCCCTAAGCCTTTAAACAACTTCCTATTTAGGCTTATTGTGTGCTCATGCCGAGGCCATGATTCCCGGCAACTCCTGCAAGTCCCCATGCGGGGTTACTGCCATCCCGCACGTGGAGGTAATTGGTGAGCCTTTGTCTCCCGCCCTTGCTGACTCCAAGCGAGGCCGTTCTAGGCACGTCGATCCCTCAGAAAAACCGCAGGGGCCTCTTTATTACAATGTGCACCGCCAACTTTTATTTCGCATTGCCTTGAATGATTGTGTAGCTTGAGTACAAAGGCCCCAAGTAAGCGGAATGAGGATGCCGGATTTTGCCCACCTTCCTAGAAGGGTAGTCACGATGTGACTTACCAGGCTGGCCAGATGCACAGTTACTTGTCGCTTTGGTGTCGGTACTTGGGTACAGACTTTGTAAAGCAAAAGACTACAACTTTATCGCAATCAGAATAAGAAGAAAATCTGATTGCACTTTGTTGTGCCATCTAGAGCGATGGTGTTCCTGAAGCAAGACGATGTGCCGCTGGCTGGGGTCCCATCTTGAAGCCAAGACCGGGAACCCCAGTTGGCGTTGTATTATTACCGACCCCCGATGCCATCATGCCTGCCTCTTCCAGCTTAGGCGTGGGGGTCGGCGGCGTCTTTCTCTGCTCATCTGGAGCCCGATTATACAGTCGGAGCGGAATTGCGGCACCCTTCGCTTATTTGCAAAGGTGCAAGCTAGTCTTGGAGGAGAAGGCCATTACAAAATAGCTTTTGGTCCCGTTGACAGAGTTGTTTAGAAAGCAACGGCAAATCTTCTCACGCGCGGACAAACAGCGTCGAGTCACTTGACAACTTCCCGAAACAGCATCGACTAGAATGATATTTCGGAGGAGGATAGTTGAATGCCAGTGTAAAGAACATGCCTGGCACATCTGCGGTCAACGACTATAAAGACTTGTCCGTCGTCCAGTAAATGCCATGATGGCGAAATTCACAAACTAAACAAACCCAATTACTTCACAATGGTTGTTCTCTCCAAGATCTGCGCCACGGCGTTCCTGGCCAGCGGCGTTTTTGCCGCGCCAGCCACTCCCGGCCCTATGGCCAAGTTTGCTGAGCTCAAGACGGCTCCTTCCAACTGGATCAGCCAAGGCCCTGCGGACGGCAGCGCCATCATTCACGCCAAGATTGGCATCAAGCAGAAGGACATTACCGGCCTCCAGCAGAAGCTATTGGACATCTCCAACCCCAAGAGCTCCAACTATGGCAAGTGGCTTACTCAGGAGGAAGTTCAGCAGTACACTGCGCCTGATGATGGCCACGTTGCTGCCATTAAGGCCTGGCTTTCTGGAGCAGGCGTCAAGGACGTCTCGCAGAGCCACGAGTAAGTGACTTTCCAGATGTTATTTCCCTGGTGCGGTGCCTTTCTGACCCTTACAGCTGGATCGAGTTCTCCGCTCCCATCTCCAAGATGGAGGCTCTCCTTGACGCCAAGTATGAGTGGTACACGCATGTTGAGTCGGGTGCTAAGCTGCCCCGTACCCAGAAGTACTCCATCCCCAAGAACCTGCACGACATGATCGACGTCGTCACACCGACGACGTCGTTGTATCACAATATTGCTCCTCACGAGGACCAATCCGGCGGTCTCTCTAAGCGGGCCAACACCAACGCCACTCCGGCCTTCATTCGCTCGCAGTACAACGTGGACTACAAGAGCAACGGCAGCCAAACTATCGGTACCACTTCATTCCAGAACGTTGGCGCCTCACACTCGGACTTCTCGACTTTCTCGAAGAAGTACAGTCCCGGCCTGTCCGACTTCAAGGATGTGCGCGTCAACGGCGGCAGCAACAATGGCGATGGTAGTGAGTATGAGGGCAACCTTGACACCCAGTACGCTGGCGCGCTCGCCTCCGGTAACCCCAGCCAGTACCTCGCCGTCGGTCCTTATGACTTTGGCGATGCCATCCTCGCCTTTTCTCAGTATCTCAACACGGCAAGCAGCCCACCCTCTGTCGTGTCATCCAGCTGTATGTCGAGAGCCCATATCTTTGATGCCCCCTTTTGTTGGCCATTTCGTGATGTTGCATACTAACGAGCAAAACCGTTCTACAGACGGCGATACCGAGTCTAACTATGATGGTGCGTATATGGACCGCGTCTGCAATGAGTTTATGAAGGCCGGCTCGCGCGGCATCAGTGTTCTATTCTCTTCCGGAGACTCGGGCGTCGGCGGCAACAAGGAGTCCTCCTGCGCAAACGGCCTCTACGGCCTCTTCCCTGCCGCCTGCCCCTACGTCACGGCCGTTGGCGGCACTGACGTCATCAACGGCGTGGAAAGGGTGGTCGACTTTGGTCGCTACAACAAAAGGCTCACTTCAGCCGGTGGTGGCTACTCCACGCACTTTGCCGCGCCAGACTACAACGCCAATGTCACGGCCGCATACGCTCAGACTGTTGACTCCACCACCCAACAGCAATTCAACGCCGGCAACCGCGGCTTCCCTGATATCGCGTTGGTCAGCGCACTCTTCCCTACCATTGTCAACGGCGGTGTCGTCAGCCTTCTCGGCACATCGGCCTCCAGCCCTGCTATCGCTGGCATGTTCAGCCTGCTCAACGACTACCGCAAGTCCAAGGGCAAATCGACTCTCGGCTTCCTCAACCCTCTTCTGTACTCTGGCACCGTTGACGAGGCCCTCCGCGACGTTACCGAGGGCAACAACTACGGCTGCGACAGCAACGGTTTCTACGCCGCTCCCGGCTGGGATGCCGCCTCGGGTCTCGGCACGATTGACTTTGCCAAGTTCCGCTCTCTCATCTAAAAAAGATTTAGTCTCATTACTATGTATATATCATGAATAGGAGATCTAACTTGATCTTTTTACATAAGGCCCTTGTCAATATATCTTATGAAAGTATAAGATTGTTGATGTTCAGATTTTGTGTGGTTGGTAGGCTGGCGTAGCTAGTAACCGCATTCGCAACTTCCGCGATACGATAATTGGGGCTGGCAATGCCAGACAACCTGTGTCACACACATTAACTATGTGATAGACTCTTTTCGGTGCGCTGTGGTTTACTGAGCTCATGTAGTCATGATGCCTACCCACGCTCATGCCAACGACCAGAGTTGCTCGCTAGCAAGCGTCGCTGCCACTCCACTCTGCCACTCTTTGCCATGAGCACAGTTAGTTCGCTTGGCCACTAGAGCTGAAATTCTCAGCAATGCAGTCTGTTTATTTGCTTAAACCTTTATTGTGGCCTCTGCTGGCTCAAATTCGGGCTCATCAGTCTAGTCACACAATCGTTCGTTGATCTGCTGGCGGCTGCCTAAGCGACAGTGGAAGTCGACTACCGCGCACTTTAGCTGCAACAGAATTACTTTTATGTTTCAAGGACTGGCCATATTCGTCTGTCGTCGCTACAAGACGAGTTTGCTGATAGTATATCCACAAGCTGCTTCACGCAGGATCAGGCAAACTCACCGCTTTATAACGTTGGTCTAAAGCTGGTAACTCGTATAATTCACAACCCATCAATGTTCCACTAACATGTTTTAATCAGGGAAAAGGAGAAGAAGAAGTCTTCTTCCTTCCATCAACCATACACGTAATATGCAGACGAATCACATCCCTGAGCGCCTCGAGAGGGTCGCCCGAGACCTGTCCCGTCTCCCGCCTGAGCTTCATGAGAGCATCCTCTCACATCTCCACTTGGCCGACATTGTCAGGATTGCCCTCTCGCAGTCTGCCAGCACCGTCCTGCACGAAAGCATCCGCATCAGCGATGAGTGGAAGTGGCTTTTCTGCACCCGCCTTCCTGCAATCAAGGCGTCATGGGCAGCGCTCGACGGGATTGCCTGCCTATGGTGCAACCGCACATGGATCGCGCTGTGGCTCGGTCGATGGGCTCTGCCGCGCAAGATGAGGAGCAATTCGAAAGGGGGGAGCGCGTGCGCAAGCGCGGCGTCTTTTTCTACAGCAGCCAAGAGCTGAAAGAACAGTACGACACGGACACCAGGTTGATTGATGACGAATGGAGTCTGCCTCAGAACCCAGACCTCACGGCGGAGGTAATGGAGCGGGATCTCGGCAAGCTTGTGGAGTCGCTGTTTGCAGTGTTTATGGGCTCCAAACGCGGAATGATACCGGGTTATAGATTTGGAAACTATTTCAGCCTGCAGTTCTGGAATCCACATCGCGCCTTGGGCGCCGCAGAGCGCCGCAGAGCGCCGTGCGATTGCCCTGTTCTTGCCGGAGGAGGTGCGTAATGCAGTGGTGCAGGAGGGACGGATCCCGAAGATGTGGGAGGACGGGAAGACGTGGCAGCAGCGGATGGAAGAGGCCGCGACGGAAGAAACTCTGACACGATGTGCAGATGCGCTTGCTGAGAGGGTCTGGGCATATGACGACGTCATAATCATGCTCGACATCCTACGACAGGCGCTCAGCATGGCCAACATGGCGCAGGCCGCCGAACTGGATACCGTCGCCGACTTGGACACACGCTACCCGGAGCTTTTGAAGCAACCGCGGGCCCCCAACTCACCGCGGGACAATTTCGACCACGCGTACGAGCAGCTGCGCAAGGATGCTGAGCAAGCACGCGGGCGCTTGGCGTTTGTGCCGCGCAAGTCGAGGGCGAACCCCGATCTCAACGGTTCACCCGGCACCGTCATGCTTGCCAACTACCGATTCAGCCACCCTCACCTGGCCTTGATCCCGTATAACTGGGCCCTACATCTCTTTGACTGTATTACCCAGCGGCAGCCCCTTGATGAGACAGGATTTGCAAAATATCCCCCGGACTTGCGGCCTGAGCTCCACGTGGCCATGGCTGGATTTGAATACATGCATGGTCATGGCGACGCCAATGACACTCTGCGACGGCGGCGCATCTCTACCGCAACGCGAGATGATCCATATTATATCCTCCATCTTGACACTACTTATGGGTGTCCCAAACCGTTTGCCGAAATACGCTGGCTTGAAGCTTTCGTGGCATGTGTTGACTGGATGCGCCAAACCTTTCCAGATGCCTACGCCTACGCGAAGCGCGTTTGCTTCAGTGACGAACCGGCAGCAGACGTTATCCGCTATAAAAACGCAGTAATGAGTGCCGAGGACTATGAAAATGCCATGCAGACTATGACGCCCAAGGAAATTGCGCGGCATCTACTCCTAGATGCAGACGTGTGCGAAAACAAGGGTGGCAAGTATGCAGGAACCCTCCCGAGTCTGATGGCGCTGCACGCGCCACCGTTTGAATCGCGCCGCGGTAAACAAATAGCTTGTATTTTCTGATTAATAATGCGGCGCAGACGCTGACTGATAGTGTGGACAAGGAGGAGAGGGCCATACAACAAGAAGCTCTTCTGGAGCAGAGGCACGGTTCGGGCAGCGTTGTGTATCCTGCCGATGATTACAAGCCTCGTTTGCGAGGCGGTACCACTTCAGAGCTTGCGAACTGTACAAGGCTGAGTCTGATCAGAGACGCCACCGGCTCCCTGCAACAAGACGAGCCATCCGCAATCACGCCCTACGTCGGCCCCTCGTCCTGGGTCCAGAAGCTCGCTGACATTCCATACCCTGATTTCATCTCCGCTCACAGCGTCAACACCTTTGCACCGCTCATTTTAATTCGCGAGCTTGCGCCTATCATGTCCACCAGCAGTAACGTTGGGCTGCAGGGCCACATTGTCAACATGTCCTCGCGTGAGGGCATTTTTGAGGCGCGGCGCGGCAACACGGCCAAGCGCGGCCGCCACGTCCACACCAACATGTCGAAGGCTGGTCTCAACAAGATTACTGAGACAGAAGCTGAGACTCTGTGGAAAGAGCGCCGCATCGCGATGAACACGGTCGACCCGGGCTATATGAGCGCCGCGCCGGAATGCGATGGCTTGTTCGGAGGAGAGCGGCCGATCAGCTGGGATGATGGTGCAGGAAGGGTTCTGTGGCCAATTTATCGGATGGAGGAGGCTTTCAAGCAGGATCAGGAGATGTCGCGTGGAAAAGGTGCACAGGAAAGCGGGAAATACTGGGGGCGGTTTTTTAAACATTATGGCGCGACGAGGGTTGAACCGCGCTTTGGACGGGGTTAGGCAACAGGAATCTAATGACCAAAGTCATCAAAGATAGACATTCATCTGTTATACAACTGTAGCGCTAAGTATTCAGTCTTCTTTAGCCATTCTCCGATAGTGCAGCTTGGGCCAACCACCCACTCCTGGCGCGCCAAACCACTGTGTTTTTACACCAACAAACACGTACACGACTCACAATCCATTGAGCTAATCGCGAGACCTACTCAATCACTTATCTTAAAGCGTTTTCATATATCTTGTTTAGCCTTTTATCATCGAAGTGTTGGCGGGTCGCCGATAGAGCCGGTGTTAATGATGACTCTCGAGCAGCCGTTAGAGTCAGCCGATCGCAATTTCCGCTTACGTTCGATGAGTGGCTCAGATGACTGCGTCTTGCAGTTGCTTAGTTAGCGCTTTGAATCGTGTTCAAGAATTGAGTCTATCCAGAAACGTACCCTTGATATGGTCGATGGGAGTCATGGCTAAACACGCGTGGCGCAATATGGACAAGGATCAGGCGCATCGAGGGCAGGCAGGTGCACATAATGCCAACGCCGATTTCTATAGTCGACCACCATACCAAGTCGTATTGATCCCACGTCGGATTTGTCGTATTGGCGTAGTATTTGATGGACCGTAAGCGCAGCACGGATACTATGGTGACACTGAACGCCGTAAGTCAATCTGCTGTTGCACACAACGAAAGGCTGTCACTACTTACGCGGTACCTGTCAAAAACATGAAAGCGGCTCCAGCCTTCTTTTTCCAGTGAAGTTTCAGCTTATGCAGCTGGCTAAGGGGAATTCCGATGAGCCATATATCGGACGCAAGCGTAAGGGCGGCGTTGGCCCACCCTGATGCGTTAATATCGAGGCAACGCGCATGAGCCGAATGAGGATTGGCCAAGTCGTATTTTGCGCGTTGATAGCTGATGGGCACGCATTGGAAGATGATACCAACGGTGAACCCGACGGTGAATAGAACATGAAACCCAATTGTCCCCCAGAGTAGATTGCGAATGGTGTTGCCAGGAAAGAGAGGGAGGTAGAACAATGTCAATGATATCTTGATGAATCCCATCAAGATCACGTATAATATCTGTATGACATAAAAGCAGAGCCCAAATACGATGAGATCATTCGGAGATATTCCCCATAAGTCTTTTCCCATCCCATGTAGGGCCATGCCGAAGATGGTAATGGCAATGGTGGGCAGACTCAGAAGCATAGCCATCAAGATTGTCCAGTCGGAGCTGTCTAGTCGTCGCCCAACGCTGAAAAACTGCTTGTAGATGAGCCGAACAACGATCATGAAGCCAGCTAGCAGGGCCACGATGCTGATCATCACTATAAATTTGGTGGACTCGTTTCGGGCTGGTGTTTGGCAGGCCGTTTCGGTGCTGTTTCTGGATACTAGTACAATTAGGAACAATCTCATCAACTCAAGTGTTAGACTCACGGATAGCCTCTGGTAGATTACAGGCTCGCTTTATGCATTCGTTTGCGTGGCTCTTTTTGTCATCGGATTGGCAGAAACAGACTACACTCGACTGCCCACAAATTGACGCCACGCACGACAACTGATGCACACGATAATTAGTAAATTCATCTACTGAATCTTTTTTGGTATCTTTTACTTACAGCGCACTGCGGCAATGATATCGCTGCGTCAATCATTTCGGCTGATGAGGCTCAAAGTAGGCGTAAATTTCGCAAAGTGTAGCAATACTTGTCCGTGACTGATCCTGCGAAACCAGGGTCATTAACAATCGCTTCTGCATTCAGAAAATTCAGCCTGATGAGTTCTTGACCATATATACTTTAGGCAGTGTCGTATTTCTGTTTTGGGGGCGATCGACCTCCGCACAGACTTACATGACTCGGTCGCTACCAGTGAACGGAGACGGAGCCAACGGTCACTTACCATTCCTGTCTATAACTACATGCGCTAGAAAGGCCGTGCGGTTGTCATACGGGGCATCGGGTGGACATTTGAATTCATGCGGGGTATCTATAAGGCGCATCAACTAAATTGAAATGGGCGCCTGCAGCTGAGTCTGTTAACCCCTGATACCAGCTCCTACCAACTTATCGAGCAGGCCAAAGCAGTAGTGTCCGATTACCTGTTTCAAGGCAACCAACACTGTAGAGTGAGTAATAGAGGACGAAGCTATATTACTCTACAACAGACATTTATCCAAGATCTCGAAAGATATTTGATCAAGCCTACACTTGGCCGATACATTGGCAATGCTGCTGTCATGACTCAGGCAGCGTCACATGCTAGAGTTCGGCTAGCTAAAGGGGGAGAAATAGCGTAGATACTGAGTAAAGGCATAGTTTTTTTTTGTCTATCTTTGATTCATAGCTCAACTCTCACTATCTATTCCTTGAACATCTCCGCGCCGTCCGGATTCACAGACAACTACGCTATCCACGGGTAGTTTGGTGGATTTTCGGATGCGCTCGCAACTGTGACAAATGTGAAGACTACATTCAGACTCATCTGCGTACGAATTGCGTTGGGTAAGCGTAACACGTATTAAGCGACTTGCCAAGTTCAAACCAGAATGCCGGCCATATTTGGTCAATCAGAAGCTCCCGATCCTAAGTCGAGTATACAAGGACATCCAATCACCGCCCTGGCCACTTCTAGAGCAAGCAGCGCGCTTGCGTTTCAATGCAGACCACTGCCAGAAAACAAATAAGTCATGAGGCTACCTGGGATACTCACACAAACACATAAAGCACCGTACACATTGTGGCTTGGTGCTCACCAGCACACATCATCTGGCAGCAAACGCTCTGCAGGGATTTGAATGCAGCGCCTGCCGGATTCCGAGGGCGCTTGTGGCGCGGTATATTTCTAGCCCAGAACCGCAGCCAAGCCAGCATTTTTATCCTGGCGACTCCCGGTCAGCCTTGTTCCTCGGTAGCCGAGCCGCATCTCGCAAACAAACTCGGGGGCCTGCTTTATTTTTTAAATGGCTCTCCCCGCATTCTGCTGCGCATTATTGGACCATTACAACGTTGCGTGCAGCACAGAGTTCGAGCTCGCGTCAGCCACGTTGTCGCGCGTTGAAAGGGTACTGGCAGAATTACTTGGCGCAAGGGCGGGCCGCATCAGTTATTTCGAGCTTACTATGTGCGGTTCGGAGCCCTACGGCGCCGCTCCCCACCTCGACGAACCGCCAAGACGTGTCTTGAGCATCAGCAGTGGAGTTGACTGTAGCCTCATCTCCAAATTCGGAAGAGCTGATTGAGCCTGACGATAGTGTCTGTGGCATTGTGTTGGGAAAGGAGTTCATTCTAACAAGGCGATGCATATAAAATACAGACGGGATCCTACAGAATGGTAATTGCTTTCCTCACCGACAAGAGAACATCTCCCGATTTGAATAAAATTTCCTGATTACATCAAGTGCCCTGTGATCAATGGTTTCTTACTGCAATTTTCTGGCAGTAGCCTGCCTGTCCGCCACCGTCGTCTGTACAAGCATCCGCCACCCACCACAGCATGAAGTCCCCGAATTCGACTGGGGCAGCATCAAGCCCAGCGCCAAGCTAGTGTATCATGACTGCTACAACAATTTTAAATGTGCACGCCTGGAAGTGCCTCTCGACTGGCACAGCCCCTCTAACTCCCGGCGCGCCGTCCTCGCCATCCAGACGCTGCCGGCCAGGGTGCCCACCAACCACTCGTCTTTTGCCGGCAGCATCCTGGCAAACCCCGGCGGCCCGGGAAACTCGGGCACGCAGATCGGCCTGGCCGGCGCGGCTCCGATGCAGGCGCTCTTTGACAAGCCTGATGAGCGCTACTACGAGATTGTCTGGTTCGACCCTCGGGGCATCGGCCGCACGACGCCGGCGGCAGACTGCTTCGGCAGCGACCTGGCGCGTGCCGGGTGGTTCACGGAGAACCAGGGCATGGGCGGCGTCAACGGGTTGGGCCACGGCGGGCTGAACACGGGCGACATGGGCTACGCGCTGGCCCTCAACAAGGGATTTGCACTGTCCTGCAGCAAAACAGAGGAACAGTATGGGGAGGCGCTTGCTTATGTGAATACTGCGAGTGTGGCCCGAGATATGGTGGAGATTATTGATCGCATCGATGAGCTGTACAATGGGCACAATTGCAGCTCAGGATACGACTTGGACGAGAGGCATGCTAATAGGACGGATGTGCCTCGTCTCAAGTTTCTTGGGTTCTCTTACGGTACTACTCTGGGCAACTATTTTGCGTCGATGTTTCCCGGGCGTGTTTCGCGCTTGATTCTTGACGGTGTGCTCGACGCGGATGACTATGCCAACGGACCGGTACGTTCTCTGGCCGTTTTCCCACAAGCAAGCGTAATACCAAGCTAATGAACTCTGTAACAGGGCTGGACCACCAACTTGGTTGACACAGACAAGATTTTCGACGAATTCTGGGAGGGCTGCTTTGCCGCCGGCCCCGAGGTCTGCCATCTCGCCGACGGCACAGATCCTGTCTCAGCACAAAAGAACTTCTGGGCCTGGGTTGCTTCGCTCGACGAACGCCCCTTTGCCTTTGTGGATGCGGCCGGCATTGTCAACGTCTTCACTGGAGACGACATGCGCCGCTATGCCGGTCTCGCCGTCTACCATCCGCTGGAGAAGTTTGCCGACCTGCACAGTCTGGTGGCTGCCGCTATGAAGGGCGACGACGGCGCCATGGTGAAAATGTCCAGTGCCAGCTCCATCAAGCCGCCTCTTCAGGACGGATACCCAGCATCTGGCAGCGGCGCGCCGCAGAGTCGGTTCCAGCCTCGCCCGCTCGAAGGCGAGCCTGCGTACGTGTGCGGTGACGGCAGTGACGTGACTGGCAAAGACGCGTCCTGGTGGATGGACTACTTTCAGCAGCAGGAGCAGCAGTCGCGCGTGCTTGGGCGGTACTGGCCCTACACTCGGTTGATCTGCTCTTCATGGCCCGTGAAAGCCAATTGGCGCTTCACGGGACCGTTTACCTCACCCGCCGCCGACCCGTCCAACAAGCCCGGGGTTCCGCTCGCACCGATTTTGTTCCTGAGTTCACGGCTTGACCCTGTCACTCCCGTGTCGGCCGCGCGTCGCATGGCCGCCGGGCACCCGGGCGCCGGCATAGTCGTGCAAAATAGTGTCGGCCACTGCGCCCTCGACTCAGCGCCGAGTCGCTGCACGCATGCTCTGGCGGCCGAGTACATGGATACAGGCAAGGTCCCAGAGGGTGAGGTGGCATGCGAGATTGACTGCGGACCCTGGGACGCGGACTGCTCTGCGCACTAAATGGGTTGTGAGCAATTACTTGGTAGTAGCATATCAAAACCGGTATGGGGTATTTCGGCTGCAAGCGCAGAGTCTGGCTGGTGATCTGAAAGAGACAGAGGAATGCGCCTCAGACTAATTACGATTCCGTTTCTGGAGCAAAACCTGGGCATCTCCTGGTTAATAATACGCCACATTAAGTCAAAGCACCAACCCTACAGCTCTAAATGCTCCTCCCAGACAACAGCTGAAGACAAGTATATCATACGCCACTTTCAATAGAAGTCTAATTTGGCTACTGGAGAGAACATAGACAATCCTCAAAAATAAATAGTAATAAGTGTTCTACTTCTTCGAGTGATTCAATTACCGATTCGATGCAAAATGTAGTTCTGCGACGCTACTTGCCCTTCCTCTAGAGGTTGTGGGGGCGTGGCACAAACAAGTGCGTAGATTGCTTCCGCGCTCAGGTACGAATTAATAGGAGCCTCTGTTCATGGATTAGATGGCCGCTAGCTCTGACCGAGTTTTTAATTGTTGTTCGATTTTTGGAATGACTGAGGAGACTGGGTCAGTTATTTGCAGTCTCTTTCAGAGGTTGTTCTCTAGAGCTCCAAATTACAGCCCTGCAGATGTCTTGCCTCCACGTATGGCAGGGGATGAGTGTGCTAAAATACAATTTCGCTTGCAAGATACGCGAGCTACGAAAACGCCTTTAATTGGGTTTAACTGCGCGAGTCATGTGCCTGTCGTTAGATGCGTTGACCAGACCAACCGAAGCTAGCCGTGACTGGTTGCTCTTGGCCATTTCACACATTTGCCCGATCTTCTCATGAAACTGTCAATAGCACCGACATAACGGTAGACCGCATGCTTTACCAGGGTCGCATCACACGCCAACCTCGCCGACCGTCGTTCGACGACGCGATATGCGGCCATCGTGCATGCTAATAGAAGCTTGCTTTCGTGAGCCACAGTGCAACTAGAACATTACGACCAGGCGATGGGATGATAATCTACTGCGCCAAGGCCTCATCATCTCCCCTGCGGCCCGGCAAATCTTAACACTACATCAGTCGATATGCGGAAATCTCGTATTTCGTCTCTTCTTCTGCTTCACAATCTGTCGCGGAACCCCCCTCCTAGAAAGTACCGCGCACAATGGATCGCCTTACTCGTGCGTGGGCGTTCGCCCCTGAAATGGCTGAGACAGACAGCAACCACTGGCTGGCCCACAGCGACCATTTTTTCACCGCGCCCATCCTTCTGGTTTCACCAGCGGAGACGACAGAGCTCTGGACCATGAAGGAGGGAAAGGGGCGCGCTCATCACGGGATGCGCCGCAGTCCAGTGTCAGCCCTCCTTGGGACGACATCTTGGCATGCGAGTCGGCCGAGTCTGAGCGCCAAAGTGCCCTGTCTCGATTCGCCATGGTAAGACGATGGCTCAACGCACAACTGAATCTTTTTGTCCCCGCAATTCGAATGAATCCAAGCCATTTTCATTTGACAGCGGGCCGTGCGAGTCAAAACGGTGGCCCTAAACCAGTTTTTGCCAGCCTTGCGGGGAGCGCGCGGGTGGCAGATGGTGTCACATGTTGCTTTTGCATCGGCAAGTCTGCAAGCTTCGAGAAGCTTTCCAGAAGAGTCACTGTCCAAAAGAATACAGAATTATTCGTGGTTTGCCATCGCTAGAAAAACTGTAGACCGATTTCAATCAAGTAAGAGATACAATTATTAAATCGTGTTAAAAGCCCGAAATAAATGCTGCAGTGGGTGCGTTCCGATTCCGACTGGAGATCGTCGACTCCTCAGCCCCAAGCCACGGACGAGAAATTCCCGAGACGGCGCTGTCAACATAACCCTTGCCCAGGAACGCGCTCTTTGATGGATGCATGTGGGCTGCACGGGTCTTCTTCTCCATTGATCAGCGAGTTGGCTTTCTGTCGAGATTTGACAGGTTTCTTCCCCTTCTCCAGCATGTCGTTTTAAATATTGAAAAGGGCAGCCCATCGCGTGCCCCCCCAGATGAACAACCACTGGCAGCAGCATCCTAAGCAACTCGGCGCAAACGAATATGAATAAAAGCTGATATTTGTTCTCTAATACCATTCAAAATTCAGCCATGCGGTTCGGTGTCTTGAGTATTGGGCTGGTGGCCAGTGTTGTGGCACCCTGCCTGGCCAGCCTTGATACACGAGCGGCAGCGAACAGCACGCTGGAGATGCTTTCGGCGGTCCCATCATGTGCAGTAAGTTGCTGAAAGAAATAAGGTGTAACTCTTAAGATACTGCGATTCTAATTTATTTTCTTCCTTCCCAGGTTTCATGTCTTGTCACAGCGTCGCAAAATTCGACGTGTGACCCGACCGATCTCCAATGCACATGTCGGGACAAGTCGGTCGAAAAGAGCGCCACCAGCTGCATCCTCAAATCCTGCTCCATCCCCGACGCATTAAGTCAGTTTGATTCTACCCCAACTCTCATATGCATACCTCCAGCTCGCTAACGCAATTAATGAAGCCGCCAAAAATGTCACCGAAACTGCTTGCGGCGCTCCGATACGCGACAAGTCCGGGCAGTACCGAACAATGTCCATCTGTCTCGGCGTTCTCAGCGTCTTTCTCGTGCTCGTACGCATCTGCTTCAAACTTTTCTGGAGCGCCAGTCGCTCCCTCGGCCCGGACGACAAGGTTATCCTCGGGACGCTTGTTCTGCGCATCTCCTGCACCATCATCAACGTCGAGGGTCTCGCCGCCCACGGGCTCGGGCGGGACGTGTGGATGCTTCCCATCAGCGAGCTCGTAAAATTCGTCATGTGGCTGTATATTATGGAGATTCTGTACCTCGCAGAACTGTCACTGCTCAAGCTCAGCCTGTCAGCGTTTTACCTGTGCATATTCCCAGGAACTGGCATTCGTCGATTGCTTCTGGGGACGTGCGTGCTGAACGCGCTCTTCGGGCTTGTATTTGTGATAGTGGCCATTTTTCAGTGTTCACCGATTCATTACTGGTGGACGCAGTACTCAGAGAATCCTGGCACGGGAAGCTGCATAAACATCAACGCTATGGGCTGGGCCAACGCCTCTATAAGCGTCGTCATTGACGCGCTGATGATTGCTATCCCGTTGAGCCAGGTCCACAAGCTACATCTGCACTGGAAAAAGAAGATGGGTGTCATCATCATGTTTATGACAGGTACATTGTAAGTCTCCCTGCGCACTCTATCAATCACGCTCATGCCCTAATGACGAAAGTGTAACTGTTGTTTCCGTCTTGCGGCTGCGATCGCTAGTCGGTTTCGCCAACTCTAGCAATCCAACCTGGGATCAATGGGAGATTGCCTACTGGTCCACCATCGAAGTCAACATTGGTATGATTTGCACCTGTCTGCCGTCGCTCCGCCTGCTTCTCGTGCGCATGTTTCCCAGGCTGCTGAGCAACAATTCTGCGTCAGGTCGCAGCGTGTCCTACGCGCACCAGACACGAGACCAAAATGCTTTGCAGTCGAGGACATCAGAAAGTACACACGGGAATGAGCTTTCGGATTTGGAGCAGTCAAAGCAGCATGACTGGCGAACGGATCCGACCCAGTCAACAAAGGAGCTTCTCTAGACAGGCGCAAGGTCTGCCTATCGAGCGCATTGGCTGCGCATCAAGAGCTACAGTGTAAGGAAACTACGAGTCGATAGATGATTTAAATGAGCTATATATCCGATAATAATTCACAAATTGGAATTGTCTTTTAGAATGACTAACCATGAGTCAGGATGTCACCCTCATTAATCCAGCCGTGAGCCTTTCTGGATTGTATAATACGCAGTCGAAGTATATGCTCCTCATCAGGAGAGCCACGCGCCAATTCCTTAGCCAAGTTTTGCTCAATAATTTGATCAGTGTACTCAGACTCGTCTTCCCATCGCACGTCAGAATACAACCATTCTATTGGACACTGGATTATCAAATGATCCCAGGCTTTCCAGGGGCCGGCCTGTGTTATAGTCCCAATACTATGTGCCAGAACCTGCAAGTAAAGAGCCAGTCTTGACTCATAAATCTTTGGCGATCGCAGGCCGTAGATGTTTTCCGTCGAGTGTTCGTGTAGGTGAGCGGTAAAATATTGCCCTTCATAAATGAGTTGCAAGTCGTCGTCTAGATCAGTCAAATCCATGCAATAATAACTGTAGTCCTGAAAAAAATCTCGGCTAAACTGAGTATAACCTTCTTTATAAAACCGGCTCTCTTGGCACGTCTCGAGTACACCAGGAGGGATGCCGTTCCAAGGACCGGGTCTCTTGCCGTTGATCTTCGCAGGAAGGGAGACAGGCTCGTTGTTGACATCATATTCAACCCTTGCAAAGTTCAGGAATAGTTCGTCTGTCACATATGACGCTGACGAGAGGCGATATGCATTAAATGTGTCGCTTTGATGGGCTATAATATCCATACGTTTAGGCCACTGGCCCCTTTTCTTCGGGATGCGTAGAGGTAGTTGTTTGCATTTTGTCCCCTTGCACTTGATCAGTTTCGTCCTAATAGGCGGTGATGTGCCCGTGATAGCTTTCTGACTGGTGTTCTCAGGGCGAGCCGGTACAGAAGGCCCCGCACAGGTACAGGCTCGTTCCCTCTCGGCAAGTAGCTCCCGTTGCCTTGTTGCCGGCTGACTGTCGGGTTGGACGCGAGGGAGCAAGGGATCTTGCTTCACAGAGAAGCACCCGAGAGCATAATAAGTTATAGCCATAAATAGATGCCAACTGGTAATCTGGGTAGGAGCGTCTTCACGCTTTCTATAGCTTGCCATCTCCACCCACTCGTCGGGGACAGTGGTCATTTCCGGACGAACGATACGGAGGTTGATGACTAGCTTCTTAATATGTTCTGGGATGTATGGGAAGCTCACCCAGCTTTGAAAGACGCCAATTTCCCTCACAAGCATGACATCAAGAACAAAAGGGGCCTCTAGTCTGCCCGACTGAAGCTGCTCCTCAACCAGCAGATCGGTCTCGTGGCGGAGTTGACGGTTGGTGGCTCGCAAGCCGTGGCCATGCAGACGGCGATATTTGTAGCGGGGGACGTAAAAGTTGGTCACCTCGGGGAAATTGGCGTCGAAGCAGTTGCGTAGGCGAACACGACTTTTGATGAGCTTGGGGCTAAAGGACGGCAGCTTGGAGCGCCCGCTCTGCAGGACGTCGACGATGATAGGGCGCCGAACTTCCCAAGGGAGATCGACAAGCCTGCTTGTTCCAGTTTCAGACATTTTTTTGGCTTTGGGGACGTGTAATGTCTGCTAGGCAAGCGTGATACGAAATGGGCGCCTTCGATGGAGCTGAAGAAGATGCAGCGCTTGGTTGGCATGGCGAGGTGAGTCAGTGTGTGTGCCGACAGAATCGGAGCGTATTTATGACCCATTCCCGCCTGTCAGGCTCTGCCAGTGGTATGAACGACTCATTCTTTTTCTTGTGACGTATCTATGAGAAGAAAAATATCAAGGATGTATCAATACTCTAGCCAAAACTGATTTCAGATTTTATAATTCAATAACTTAGACTTTATTGAGGAAATTGGGAGCTTTGTTATGTATTCTTGATATCGGCATACTGTGGCATGGTGTCGAGCACCTGATTTCGGCGGTGGTGGGGAGGGGCCTGCACTGTGGGAAAGCTATCGTTGTTCGCACTGCAATACCTACATTTACTTCTTCTATAAGACGCTTACCCTTTGCTTAATTTGTTCGCCCGAGATGCCTTGTCTCGGAAAGTACCTCGACACAGAGGTGACCAGGGCTGGGCGTACAGCCCTTGAGCAATCCCAGCACGAACACCTCACCAGCTTGTGCGCCGCCCTCCGTGCTGTTTGTATGGTGCTTGGTTCTACTGAGCTTTCCGACAGGGCTTTTATCCAGTCAGAAGTTGAAGCGGCTGCGAAAATGATGCAGTAGCGTATGAGCGCCCTTGTCTGAGTCACTGTCATGCTAAGCCTGTTATTGTCTGTACACAAACCAGGACATAGTCCATCCAACTCTGATGCCAATGATGTATCTATCAGTCTTGCTCCTTCACTCCAGAATCTCTCAGTATCAGGCGAACGCCGGGCGGAACGAGAAGCGCCTAATTATACACCCAACCCGGACAGGTATCTTAGTGCGAACAATCATGACCAAGTGTTTCCTCACAGCTAGAATCAATAGAACTAATTTGATACGGTAGTCTGTGGCGGGCATCTGGCATTATCTTGGCCAGAGGGTCCAGACGAAGCTGCTGGCCACAGATATTGCGTTGGGCCGACCGGGCCAGAAGCCATCCATCGGAGCAGCAGCCAAGCGTCGATAGGCATTTCTGCCCCTGTCAAGTCCAATATTCGGGACTGTCGAAGGACCAGCCGATCGATTTTCGTATCAAAGTGCACCTGCGTGAGGCGCGCCGTATCGTTTCGGAATCGCGTGCATATCAGGATAGGTTTGGTGTGATGGTGGGTTAAACACGCCCGTTGGTGCTGAAACTCTGTCATCTTGACAGCAGCCTCCACCTCAGACCGAATCGGCAGATGCTCGCTGGGGCTTGCTGAATCGAGCATGGTACAGACGCCATGCGGTTTGTCGGCAGCAGCCGCCGCAAAATATGCCTATATTCCTCTGTACTCGTGTTTTGGCGGCTGGAACGTCTCGTGCATCAATTTATATCGAGGCAGCTCGAGACCGAGCTTCTCTATGAGAATCTCTCGCGAGCAACTCGGGCGTGTGTTCGTGCCGTAGGCTGGGCGGCTAGAGTGCCTCAGTATCGTTGTTACTTTCGCTGGAGAGGAAGCAAGCCTTACGCCGGGGGTTCCCACACATTTTCCTCAATGCTCTCGAGGCTAAAGAGGCGGGCCTGGAACCAGTCTGCTCTGATGCGAGGAACTTGCAGGGGCAGGAACAATTCAGGTGTGCGTCTCGTCAAGTCGCGCCAGCGACAGCTGGTGAAGCCAGAGTGAGATTCGAAGTCCAGACTAGAGAGCGTCCAGTCGCAGGGGCTGAAGAATTGCGAAGAGGCATCGCCAGGGGCTATAGAGCCAATGTTGTCAACATCCAGCGGTGCGCCGCGGGCTATTTGAAGCGAGCAACGGCACTGCAAAGGCTCTGAGTCTGATCTCTGCCAAAATCCGGGGGTACAATAAAGCAAGCGTTGAAGGTGACTTGGTACCCTCATTAGCATTACGGGTAAGATTTTACAATAGTGATTTGACAAGGCATTTCCTACACCGCATCCATACCTATCCATTCTCATTGCCACTCGAGTAGCGACCTCACGTAGCCGCACTGGGTTCGTCGAGCTTGTTAGGCCCCAGACTACGGCACAATGTTTACATTGGGACATGTAGACATGATTATATGCATATAACTTTTGGTCGAATTGATTCAATTCATCGAACTTTCTCGTACATAAAAAAGACAAAATTTGTAGAGTCGTGGTAGGTACAAATGGATAAAACATATAAAAATGTCCAGAGGAACGCCAGTCCAAAGAACCATTCAAAAACAAAGATAACAAAAAAGCTGTCAAGCGCAAAGTAAATCCAAAAGAAAAAAGGTCGCCTGCCAAATACATGTAGCTCAACACAGTACATGTAAACCCAATAAGAATCTCAACGCAAGAGGATATAGTGACCCGCCGTCAAGACGCGCCCAGAAGAAAGCTTGCCGGAGAGAAGACGAAATAATAATGATAATAGTAATACGCAAGCTGTCCAAAGTGTGTCATTTTCCGTAGCCGATATAGTAGTTGTGTGCTTAGCGGGTGCCGCCCAGAGCGCTGATGCGAGCGCCAGAGGGGCGGTGCAGCAGCGAGTCGCTGTGCTTGGAGACGACGCCGTGCTCGTTGGTCGCGCCGGCCTCGCTGCGGTTCTCCTCAAAGTCTTCCTCCTCGTCCTCGACAATCTTGGTGGGCACGTCCTCGCGCTGGTGGTAGTACTGGGCGCTGTTGCGCTCGGGCGTCGTGGTCGAGGAGACAAAAGACATGGCGGTGCTGCGGCGGTTAGGCACCAGGTCGGGCGTCGGGGGGATGCTGGAGGGGCGGCCGGAGCGGCGGCGCAGTCGCTCCTCGCCAACTTCCGACGTGGCGGCAGAGTGGCCGTCGTCGTCGCTCTGGGTGGCGCCAGACAGGTTGCTGTGACGGCGCGAGCGCGTCTCGGCGTCCTGGGCCATCTGGAGGCTCTCGACAGCAGCCTGGCACTGGTCGGCAATGTTGCGGACAATGTGCGCGATGGCGTCCGTTTTGTCCTTGAGGTGACGGTCGGCGACGTCAGCAAAGCTGGCGGCAGACAGCCTCTTGGCGCTGCGGGACAGTCTCAGAGACTGCGTCTGCTCCTCAGTCATACCCTCGGTGCTCTCCACGTCCTCGCCGGGCAGGTCGTCGTAGTAGCCCTCCTCAATCTCCTTGACAAGCTCGTCGGGCTTGGTGAGCGACTGGATCAGGTGCTCCATGTGGTGGCTCTGGCCGCCAATCAGGCTGCGCAGGTGCAGAACAACACGGCGGGCCTCGTCGCGCTGGCGCATCAGAGTGCTGCTGGTGTGCTGCAGTTGTGACAGCTCCTTCTTGTTCTTCTTGCGCTCGCGCTCAAGCTCCTCAGCAATCTCCTGCTGGAGAACAAGGGCCTCCAGAGCGTCGTCGCGCTGCTTCTCGGTGCCGCTGAGGCGGGTCGACATGCGAGCATTGTCCTCCTTCTGCTGGTCAATGAGGCCAGCCAGGCGACGGTTCTCACGCTTGTGCGACTCAATCTTGACCTTGAGATCCTGAGTCTCCTTGGTGAGCTGTTCAGCAAAGGCCTGGAACTTGAGGAACTGCTGCTTCCAGCTCTCCAGCTCTTCTACCAGGTAGTTGTTGCGCTTGTTGACCTTGTTCAGTTCGGTGTCCATGCGACCCTTCAGGTTGATAAAGTCCTGCCAAGCCTCCATAGCGTCACGAGAGTACTGGTTGCGCTCGCGAACGATCTCGTTCAGATGTCTCATTGAGACCTTGGTCATGAGCGGCTTCTTGACTGATCCACCAAAAACAGCCTTGATGCCAGTGTTGCGTCCAAGCTTCTCACAGACGTGATCCATGACAGCCATGACAGAGTCCTGGTTCCACCACTCAGGGTCCTGAGTAGACTCGACCTCGCCGCGCATGACAATGATCTGACCAGCAGGAACAAGCTTGCCACCGCCATAAGCAGAACGAAGGTGGTGAGGCACACCAGCGGGAACGACATCACCGTTGAGGGCCTGCGTCAGGCGAGTCACAAACTTGTTGCGTTGGCCGGGGGTGAGAGCGGTGGGAGGGCTAGACGTGAGAACGAAGTTGCGATCCAAGTCAACGACAAGAGCATCATTGGGGGCGTTGAAGAGGGAGCGGCACTCTGCGGTGACACCGAGAATGTATGGACCAGGCTCTTGAACAAGCTCACTAGCATGGCGCGCATGAACAACAGGGACGTAAAGACCACTCCACTCGTAGACTCGCACACAGTATCGGACTGTCTCAGCCGCAATGGTAAGCATGGCCGGATAGTGGCTGACGAAAATGATGCGGCGAGTAGGCGAAATGGCGGCCTCAATCACACCGACAATGTTGGGGATCGATAAACAGTTGAAGAGCGGCCACATGGCGAAGTTTTGGAATCCAGTCGGGGAGGAGGGAAACTGGTAGCAGAGCGCATAGTCCTTCATGTCGATGCGGACAAGATCGTTGAGTCGGGGCGCAGGGAAGCTTAGAATGCGAGAAACCTCCTCGGCGTGGAAGAGGTTAGTAGCCTTGTTCCAGTGAATCCACATGCCGCGGAGGTAATCACCCAGGAGGTTGTACAGAGGGTATCGGGAGAGGAAGGAGAGGCAGTACGGGATCCAGTAGGTCTCATCCGGGTTGTCGTAGAAGTCGGGCTCTGTTCGCTTGCGCAGGTCGCGGATTGTCTCGGCTCGCTTCTCGTCAGCTCGGGACCACACACGCAGGCAGATACCGTAGAGCGTCTGGGAAGAGTCCTGCTGCAAAACGAAAGAATGGTGAGAGCAGTGAGGCTGGTTACGGCCAGTGCAGATTTCGACGTCGTGAGGGAAACAAGCCTAGCAAAGTCTTTAGCAGTCGTTTCTTGGCCCATCCACCCGAGATATACGAACCCTCATGGCGGCATGGAGCGCCCTGGCAATCTCATTGTCCTGCTCCAGGCGAGGACTGCTCCCGAGAATCTCTGGCAGCCAGAACTGGCTGACGGCACCCTTCATGTGGCCAATCTTGCCTTGGGCGGGCGCTGGTGCCCTGACCCATTGCGACGGCTCGCGGCCAACACCACAGACCATGTAGGCATGAGTGAGCGTCTTGGGAGTGCGTTGCTGGGGCTTGGCGTTGAAGCTCGAGGGAATTGGCTGGGTAATGCGCGAGTGCAGCGAGGAAGTTCGGCTGGGGATCAGCATCGTGTCGCCATTCTGGTCGCGGGTGACCGGGCGGCCCTCACGCTCGCCGGTGCGTGGGCGCGTGAAGCTCGGGTGAGCGCTGAGAGACGGGGGCATGATTGAGGTGAATAAAGCGCAGCTTCTTCGCTCAAGTCTCTCGATGCCTAGAACTAGTCGGGGGTTGAAAAACTGGGAAAAAAAGACGGTTAAAACCAGTTTTTATCCAGCCATCGACGCCTAGGTGGGAAAGGCAAGTGAGAGAAAGGGCGAGGTGGTGGTACAGTTGATATTAGGACCAGGAGAGTGGACAGGGGGGCCAAACAAGATGACAATGCCGTGGCACCATGTATATGTATGATTACAGGTAAAGCAAGAATGCTTCGGAGCGGGCCCTGCAGAAGCTACATAATGGGTGGAAGATCCGGCCCCAACCTTGTCAGTGTGTTGACGGGTCACATCAGGGGCTCTCGCAGGGAGCATGGGCCGCCTGCACTCATGACTAGTCTCTTTGATGTATGTACTACGTACATAGGTAACTTACACAAGAGGCAGAGGCAGGCCCCAAAAACGACAACAGAAACTAGCACGCGGACTTTACCCAGGCACCCCTGCAATGTACCAACAACCAACGCGAGCCCGTCCACCTCTTCCAGGCGAGGATTTGCAGACCACTGGTGCCCAGCGGCGCAGGCGGTGGAGCCTTGCTTTGGTGCGAATCATCGTTTCAGCCCATTGGGTAACCCCTGCTGTCTTTAGTTGACAGCACCCGCCTCTGATGTTGTTCTCCTGCTTCGCTCACAACGTCGGAAGCTGATCGGGCCGCTCCGTCAGCTCCTTGGTAGGGAGAATGGCATCAAATTTAGTGTGCCGAAAAAAAGGAGAGTATCTCAGGGCCTGGGCAAGCATAGAAGCCGTATACACAGCTCTCTGCCGGGGATCCATAGCACCAAGGCACTAGGGTCTCCATGGAAGAGAGGCGTGTGTGGCGCCGCGCAGGGACCCCCTGAACAGAAAGACCAAATTGAGCTCCCGCAATGGCTTTCGAAGCCCAGTAGGCTGCAGGCGTGCTAGCCCTTCCGGACAGGGCGTCGAACAAAGGAAATTGTTCGTCAGAGTGCGCTAGGTGGCGTGGAGAAGGTGGACGAACAGACGGAACCTGGGACTTATCAGCAAAAGCAAAAAAGTGCAAGCTCTCCACAGCAGGAGACAAGAAAGAAGGGGAACGAGAACAAGTATGGGGAGAGGTTGCTGCCACTGGGAAGTGAGAAGGTTGGGCAAAAAGAAAGCATAATAGGACGCGCAGAAAGGGAGGTCGCGAACCGCTTGTACTGACCAAGCTGAGGCGTCTCTTGGCCCTCTACAGATGGGTTTTCTTCTTGCCGTCTCATGTACACGCTTTTTTTCTTTTTCTGGTGCTATAGATTGGTCGCTGAGAGGCAGCAGAGTTACGGAGGGCAACGACGGCTCAATGGCGATGATGAATCTCGCCGCTCGTATGGCACCACTGAAGCTCTGGCAGCTGCTTCCCTGACTAAGGGAAGCATAACCCGTTGCTGGAAGCATATGCAAATACCATGACGATATGTGCTATTTGCGTCAACCTGCATCCGGGCGTTCGCCAAGCGCAATATATTCTAAACTTGGGTAATCTGCTACACATCTGCCGATGCAGTCTCACAACCACGCACTCTGCACGATGCTCAAGTTTGCTGGCCCAAACGTTATTGGTGCTTGGCAGTGGCATTGGTCCCAGCACTGCTAGCCTCCGATGGCTGGCGCGGCCATTTCTGTCGCTGATGAGAGAGCACATTGCCTTGACTGCTTGAATCATCCCGGCCAGTACCTGTCATCCTTGCTGCCGAGCACGATGAGGTGATGCTTGCTATCGTGGCCCGCCGGAACTGCTACGCTGGTATCCAAGGCTAGCCTGCTTCTGTGTGCAGCGCTGGGCTAATGCAGGTGATGGCGTCAATAGTCTTCCTTCTCACCTGAACAAGTGCTAATTGCATTGCCGCTGGCCTGGTCTAGTAAAGATCTTTGGACCAACTTGCGCTATTTGGGTCCCAGCGTGACTCTTCCGTCGTCGTCGCAGCCCAATTTGACATGGCCGTCTCGGGGCGCACAGTTGGCATGTTTGGGATAAAGCTACGGGAGCAAGCGTGTGCCAGATCTTCTCACGAGCACACCTCCCTCAGCTGCATACCAACAGGGAGAGGGGAGAAAACATACGACCAAACTTGAATTCAGTGGCAACAAGCAGACATCCAATGGCAGCGCCAGCTGACCCAACCCACACCAAGCCGGACGCAGCTTTTCTTTTCCCGCAACTGCAGCGACTCCAGAACCAGCATCGCGCTGCCCCTGGACCAGGGGTTTGAGATGACTAGCGCCCTCTGATCCCGGCTTAGCTCTGCCCCAGCAAGTCCAGTCACTAGCCTCGCTACAATGCCATGTGCGGGCTACGGGCCGGTTCGTTTCAAGGCGGCGCATTCAACTGTCTCTCCGCAAGACGAAAGCCGAATGTTGAGATTTCAAGCATCCAAAAATGTCTGTTATGACGATTTTGCATGCGCTACGCTGTCCTCATGGTCTTCTCCCCTTTCGCGGGGCTTACTGGTGTGGTTTTTTAAACCTTGGTCATTCGTCGCGTCCGCACCGCCACCTCGAAGCCTATCACAGACGGTCGTACTGGTACCGTCACGACCCATGCTTTTTGCTAAATCTAGAGCATGTTTTGCCCAGGCCTACCATGCTCCTGTCCGTTGCGCCATGACCGCCATCCATCCTCCACAGCAAGCAAACCAATCAGGCACCGCAGTATCCCTCCCCCAGCGTTGCGTTGTGACATTAATGGGCTGGCAGGTTGGTTTCTTAATGAATCTCGAACCGCGGTCACCTGCTGCTGGGAAAACGTTCGGTGAGATGCTTGCTCTCCATACAGCCGCCAAGTTGTCTGCGCAACTTTGTTGGCCAGGCACACCTGGCGAAATGGGTCCGAGCCCATCATGTCAAGGCAAATCGACCTGCAGCCACAATCACCCTTTTGGTAATCAGAAGAAGAAAGCTGCAGACCACTGTGATTTGCTTTTGATGGGAAGTGCCTTAGCCGGATCCATATCATGCAGCCCGTACGCCTCCTTGCCACGTACCGAGCCTGCGGGCGGACCGGATGCCCCTCCAAAACAAGGAAAGAAACAAAGGTTCGCCCGCTGAGCTTTCTGAATCACAACCCCCCATCTTTAGCATCCGTTACCAAATGCCCACTGCATTTGCCTTAGAGCATCTTGCGATGCATGCGCCCTGCTTCGTCCCCGCCTTCGTGCACCATGAAGAATGCTATAATACCCACCGCGCTGCAGACGTGGCAGTTGCAACTAAATCACGCCATGAAATGAGCCGTCGCGATCAAGTCCATTTGCTTCTCTCGTATATGCGTTATCCGCTTCGCGATCAACCTAATTCATCTCAGTCAGTCTTTACTCAGAACATAGCTGTCCCAGACCTGATCTGTCCATGTGCCGCGCGAACCCTGTATTCAGCCTGATCAAGTCTTTGTTTTGCTTTGTTTCTACCAGTAGTCGGCTCTCCCTGTCTCGGTGCGAGACGCACCTTTGTTTCTTGTTGATTGTTTTTTATTTTCCGCATCTCCATCGTCGTGTCATTTTGCTTTTTATTCTGATATTTCTGAAGTCTTGCCTCTCGCCCTGCTATACACATCGTTCGTAGCGGCGTGGTCTGCAAATTTCGTTGCCCTTTCTGGTCCATCTCGCTCAAATAGTGATTCATTCTGCACAATTATCCCATCGTACATTATTCCAGCATGACACAGACCTCAGCCAAGGGACGAACAGGGCGTGTGGGATAATGTGCTCCCAAATCGGCACACGCTTGCCTGAGTTCGTGCAAACTGTCTCGAGTGAGGCGTAAGTGGCTGAGATGGTCTCTCTTTCACTTTTCTTAGCCCCGAATCATTTTTACGTGACCTGTAACCTCCCTGCACATGTAAGACATTCCTGCCATTCAACCGGATAGGTGAAGAGCAAGGCGAACAGACTGGACAACGCGGGGCCGTTAAAATTTCCAGTCAAGTATGGCCATCTAAGAGGTCGCGTGTGAAGAGAATAAAGATGAAACTCAAGCGAATGGAACGCGTCGAATCTCGCTTTCCGCCTCTTCCTGGCTCTACAGCGGAACTGCATGTGCGGGTATGCACCTCCAAACTCAACGCCTCCTGTTGGCCCGTCTAGAATCGAGCAGAACTCATGCGCCACATTTCTCACGCTCGTTGGTTTTCTTTTCTGTTGTTACGCTCGTGGGAGAAACTGCCACTTTCCTTGTGATAGTGTTTATTCATTTCTTGTTTCTTCTTCACTATCTCATTCCCAGCCGTGTAGATTTTCCCGTTGAGCCATCGCCAGGGCTGGGTGTCATCAGCCAGCTCCCGAGAGTAATACCCATCACGCTTAAGGGAGAATTTAAAATTTCTCGGATGGAAAGTTTAAAGTGCCTGAATGGAAGGAATCGCGGAAGGGAAGAGGCGCAAGGCCTGCCGCCGATGCAAGGGCGCGGAGGTTACATTCCCCTGCCAATGTTGCCTCAGATGTTACCTCGGGTAGGGCAGATTGCTGGCGGTTTGCTACAGCCGCCTGCATTTGTAGAACAGATGTTCCAAACTAAACGAATGATTGGTTTTTAAAGCCTTCAGCTGGACAGAATAGGGTGCGGTTGCATGAAATGGAATGGTCGCTGGCGGCATCGGCGCCACGCAGTTGCGTGGCGCCGATGCATTTCCACGTTGCGGAGAGAAAAGCATTCATCTGGCAGACTGGCTTATTCTGTATGCTCAGTTTCAGCCTTTCTACCAGTACTAATCTTTTGCCGAACTAGTGTAAAAAGCTCGTCGCAGGTAAGACGGGTATATCAGAGACAGAGCGATGATCAAAGGGGCTTTTAGCAGGCTGCCAATCTCACTGTACCTATGATAGAGATCGCTCTGAGTGACACCCAATGCAATACGGTCCACAGACAAAATATACGCAATATAGCGAACCACGGTTGGCGGTGACCACTTCTTGAACCTGCCGAAGGAAGCTACCCTACACCCCGCCATTGCCACTTCGCACTGTTTCGAGCGACTTTGTGGTATGGGAGAAATTTACACCCCCCATTGGGGTTAATTAAGGTCTATGATTGGGTTGAAATAAGAGTTTTCATTTACCTTGAGGCACGTCGATGCCTGGTAATCGCTCGCGACACCCTGCTCAACTAACGCAAACAATATGACTCAGTCTGCACGCAAGCGTTGGATCGTCAACAACCACCCTTTATTCTGTTTTGATTATATTTTCAAGTCGCATAACTACTGATACGACCACCTGAGACAATCAGTCTGATTCCAGAGCCTGCAAAACTTCCTCCGCAGCGCGCTCGCCGGCCTGCACAGCTCCTTCGAGATACCCCGGATGGTCCTCCGCCGTCTCGGTTCCGGCCCAGTAGACGCGTCCAACAGCCTCATGCGGCATCGGCAGCAGGCCTTCCACAGTGCCAGAAATAGGAAAGGCGATGTAGCCACCGCCGCAAAATTCATCCTCGTGCCACGCCTTCTCATGCCATTCAACGGGTTGCATAACTCGACGCCCCAGGAACGGTGCGAGCCGGGAAAGGAGCAGCTCTTGTCGCGACTTGCTGTCAAGCTTGTCGAGCTGACGTGCGGGCGTGCTGCAAATGAGGAAGCACAGGTGTCCGGGACCACCTGGTGACGAGGTATCAAACACGCCAAATGCAGGGTCATCGAGAACGAGGAACTCTCCACCAAGTCCCTGGCGCCAAAACGGCTCATCATATATGGCCAGAGATTTGCAAACAACGCCCATTCGAGTGTTCTTTATCAATGCCTGGCGTTGAGCGGGCATCGGCGGATCAAAGGTGATGTTCTTCTGCATTGGGGGCGGGACTGCAATGATGACTTTGAGAGCATGAAATTGTCTACCCGCAGCTGTCACAATCACCCCTTTGTCAGCACTCTTCTGTGATATACTCGTAACGGGCGTTTCCGTCAACACCTTTCCAGAAAGCTCTCGCGCTAGCATTGTCGTGATGGCGCCCATCGCCTCGATAGACAAACTATCCTGCGCGCCACCCGCTGTCCCTGTCATTGCCAACAGGCCACCATTCGTTCGAGCCAAGTGCGCAAAGGCGTAGAGCGAAGCATTTTCCAGCTCTGCAGTTGATATGGTTGCGATGACTAGAAGCAGCAGTTGTCTCGTGACTTCGAGAGGGACCCAAGAGGCGATGGCCTTGTCCACCGTGAGAGCCAGCCAGCTCTGCGGAAGACGAATCATGCTCGCAAGCTCAATGATAACGAGGTAAACAATGGCGAGAATGACCGACGGTGAGTACAATGGAAGGATTCGACTTCTGTTGATAATGACTGGCAGGCCGCGGGTGAATGTTTTGTAGCTCGTGCCGCCAGCCTTTTTCAGCAGCGCCTCGAGGCGATGGTGACCGTGGCCGATCCATTGCCCTCCCAGGTCGATGTGCGAACCAAGCTTGGTATCGACCGAGTATGCGCGACCGCCAACTCTGGATGACGCCTCAAGCAAAACGACGCTGACTCCTTTTCTCTGCAGCTCGGCTGCGGCAGTCAGGCCGGACATGCCAGCGCCAATGACAATTACCTGCGCCTCGTTGACCTGAGCCATTCTTCCGAGGTTGATGTCTCAGAAATTGATTTCTTAGAAAGATATGCAAAATTGGAGGAAACCAGTCCCGATGTTTATTTTAATACAGACAAGACGAAATTAAGAATAAGTGGGTGATAAGTGCCTTTTTGATGGCTTGCTCCTAGCTCGCTGAAATGGATTTCCGTTTCAACAACAAGAGGATGGCACCGCTTCCTCACACTCTATGACTAACCGGGACCGCTGCGCAAATCTTTGAGTTGAAGCGCATTTTAACCTTGATTAGGCGCTTGGAAAAATTCTAAAATGGGCATTTCGGCGCCCTGTTATGCAATACAAGCGGAGTGCGAGGATCCCGTCCGAAGAATCGGGCGCCGAGGAAGCCGCCCGCAAGTAGCACGTCCGGAGCAACTTTCAACCTAATCATCCGTACTGGATGGATAAAATGCAACCCAGCCCAGATGGGCCACCTGATGCAGTATTTATATAAAGCAGATGGACATGTCGTTATTGAAGTCGCCCTCATGTTTATTTTCGTCGTGTTGGTGATCCGGGTACTCTGTCATTAGTGGTCTGCCAACCACCATGCCGCATCATGCCGGATTCAACGAAACAGCCATATTTTCGTGGCTTGCTTTCTTCCACTTCCGGAGATATCTTCGATTAGCATAAAATATGTGCTATGATAGTACTTTCCGAAGCCAGCCCAAATCTACAAAGTCTCATACAGAGTACTGAGACCTTCCCTTTTTGGTGCAATGGCAGCACCCTCTCCACCTGGCCACGTCCAGATCAGGCTGCATGAGCCGCTGTGACTCTTACTTCACAATTGTACGGATACATATATCCTGCTTTTAATTTACTCCTTTGAATACACAGCTCATCTCTGCATCTCATATTCAACTCGAATTCATGTTACAATGACTCCCTCGTGTATTCTTCCAAAAGCCCTCCAACCCGGCGACACAATCGCCTTCGTCTCTCTCTCTCTGCGCGTCTCAACGACGCATTCCCTGATGCCCTCACTCGCGCCTCTTCCCTCTTCCAAGCCCAAGGCTACAAGACCCGCGTCTTCTTCACATCCCGTGACCCAGACGCTGCTATACAAACCGGCATCGCCGATCGTTTGCGCGAGCTGCGCGCCGCGCTGACCGATCCAGCCGTTGCAGCTGTCATCTGCACGATTGGCGGCGAGACTTTTACGGAACTGCTACCGGGCCTTGTGGCAGATGCGGAACTGCAGTCGCATGTGCGCGCCCAGCCCAGGATTGTGGTGGGATATTCGGATAATACGGCCCTGCATTGGTTTTTGCGTGCGCTGACAGGGTTGCGGACGTTTTACGGACCAACCGCGATTCCCGAGCTCGGCACCGCCGATCCGCGGGATGACGAAGCAACACCGCTGTCATTCTGTGTGAAGTCCCTCCTAGACGCCATCACTAAACCAGAGCCATTGGGCAAGATCCCTCGCTCGTCCGTCTACGCTCCGGACCACCCGGCCTTCTTTCAGGATCCCGCGTCTGTGCAGATCCAAAAAGTAGCACCATCACCAGCGTGGGAATGGCTGCGTCCTGGAAAGTCGCAAGGTAGGCTCTTTGGTGGCCTTTTGGGCGCCGTGGTGCGACTAAATGGTGTCCCCGCCATTACACCCTCTTGGCGCGGCCGTATCGTCTTCCTCGAGACGGCCGCCAGCGAAGCCGACGACCTTGGCGCCGTACGCACTGCCTTTGCCGATTTAATAGCACAGGGCGTATTTGATGGCGCCGCGGGACTGGTCGTCGGGCGTCCGTATGGCTATGATTCTGACGAGGCGAGAAGAGAATATGCTGGGGTCGTCACGAGTCTCTTGTGTGATGCGCGACATGGACCGCTCGCCGAGAACAAGTTTCCAATTTTATTCAATGTGGATATCGGTCACACTACACCAATGGTGACATTGCCCTTTGATGCGCTGGCGGTGCTGGATTCAGAAAGCGACACCTTTGAGGTGCTGGAGGCTGGGGTACTAAACGTCTAGGTGGAGGAGGAGATGCAGACACGGCCACTTTTCCATTATTAAAGCGCTGATATGTAGGTCCCTCAAAGTATGCCGCGTATTATCATATATTTAGCTTTTGTGAATAACATGAGCTGGCTTAAATAGTGGTCGTCGCGTAACGTCGCGCGCAAATGTGCGATTCGTGATGCTCAGCCTCCTTCACCCTGGTGGTCAAGGCTTGTGGGTGGTAGGCCTTAGCAGAAACCAATCACGGCGGTGCTCAGCCTCGCAGTGCGCCGTAGATACCAACCTCAGCGCGAGTGGTTCAAAAATAGCTACTCTGTACGTTCTCTCATTCTTTCCTGCCATAGAGCATGCAGTTTCTCGTTAGCCAAATCCGTCGTTGACAGTGCCAGTGAAGCCAAGCAATGGAAGCCGCGGGTTTGGCTCTGGCTGTCACCGGGCTCGCGGGCCAAGCAGTCTCCAGCGTCGCCTCGCTGAAAGCATTCTTCGCGGCGTATAAAGCAGCGCTATCGACCGTTATGAACTTGCATTTTGAGCTCGACTCACTGTTGTCGACTCTGCACGAAATCAGGCAGGTGGTGCAGCGCGCGCGAGAAGAAAAAGAAGCAGCCCGGAATCAACCATTCTTGATTTCCAAGGCTACAAGCTCGGCGGGAGCTTGGAGCAAACCGTACAAATCTCTGCTCCAAACTCTGGAGTATCGCATGCTCTCATGCGTAGATGACATTGATGCCTGGGAACAGGCCTCGAAAGGGCTCAGTATCGGCGTCTGGGGTGACGTGCGCACGTTTGCGCGAAAACTAAAAATCGCCGCCAGCAAAGAAGCCTTCGATACGATTGCCATCACAATTGGAACTCACAGGCACGCGATTGGAAACTCGCTTACGAGTCTAACATAGTGAGTCACAGCTCGGCAGCAGCGCGGCAGACACAGCTGCTAATGGATGCTGGAAAGCTTCGCGGCGCAGGATAATCTGTCGCTGAGTCGGGGCATACAAGGTCAGCTCATGAGCCTCACGTCGACAAGCAATCTCTTGTTGGCATCGCATCAGACGGCAGAATCCGCGTAGCAGCAGCAGCGGCCCCAATTTTCGGAAGCGCTCGCCGAGCTCGACACCTCGCGCCGCGAGAGTCACAGCGAGCAGATGGACCTCTTGCGGAGCATGGCCGACAACATATCCTCCATTGCGTCGCAGGTGGCCTCGCAGGCATCAGACCTCTCGTGGAAGCCGCCGAACAGCGGCAGAGATTCGTCGGGCGCGGACATGGCCTCTGGGCGAGAGAGCTCGCAGATGGGAGACTCGCCAACAAGTCGGAAGTATGCGTCGCTTCAGGCATACGGCCTGGCGAACCAATCTCCCAATAGCCAGAGGGAGGTAGATGATACTTCTAAATGGAACCAATGGTGGGCAATGGAAAGCGATTTGTGTTCGTTGTCCCCTCCGCAAGCGGCAACCGTCCCAGCTTCGCCCGAATCACTCACCAAGGAGGATCCCGCCGAGACAACGCAGGTGTGGTCCTGCGGAAACGTGCTTGGGATAGACCAGCTATTTGGTGGGGCGTCTGGCTGCCTGTTTTGCGAGCTTGGGGGCAAAACCCAGTACATGGACGGGTTCTTTGTCGATACCCGTGGCCTTTGGTAGGCATCTGGTCGAGGACCATTACTTCGGCAGCTGTGATATGGACTCAACCTACTCGTCAGTCCGCACCTTCTCAAAGCACGTTGCCGTCTATCACTGCGCAACCGACATCATAGAACCTTGTATGCGCGAGAAGCTGCAGTGTTTCCAATCCAAGGGCAGCAAGTATTCCCGTTCACCGATATGGTTTGTCAATTCGGCGAGTATGCATAAAAAGCAGACGCTTGAAGAGCAACCAGCTTCAACAAAAACGTTAATGCAGACGAGAATCCGCTGCCTACTTCAAAATCAAGGGTTATGGCCTGTGGCGAGAGACCCAGACAAACCTTCTCTTCTCGCCGGACAAAGGGTTGACCAAGATACCAAAGACCATGCTGACACGGACACCATTATGACGGCGCTCCGAAGCCTCGAGTCCTCCACTGATGCAGAGTCAACCAAGACACTCCACAGCATAGCCTGTTTAATCGAAGAAGTCACAGTGTCCGAGCTTTCGCCACGTCTCTCGCTGCGCAACTACCTATCGGCAGACCACGGAGTCATCTCGCAGAGCACTACACTCAACGCGTTTACGAGTTCCACTGGCGCTGAAAACCCGACAAAGTCGTTCATGTACGGCCACTTCGTCATGCAGCAGCTCGCGGAGCGCAAGAAGTGCACGAATTGCATATTAAGCGCCAGGATGATAGTCGCGTATGCAGACCGCTCAGAGCTCAAGTGGCATTTAATCGCGGAGCATGAAATATTTGACAGCGATACAATAGAAGAGGTTCTGCTGGAGAATGTCAAGGTGATTCCGCTGCAGCTTAACCCTGCTCGGTTCCCTTGGCTCCCACTGAAGGATTCCTTAGTCAACCGGGTCGATAGATGGATGCTGCACTGCTTCCTGACGTCACCGAACTGGCGCATCCTCCTGCGGACTCATTATAAGCAATGTCTTGCTGGGCCCGTGGAGAGCTGGACGGCGGATGTGCTCCAGCATTGGCAAGACGATTCCACTAGAAGCCTTGCGCATGCCTTGGAAGAGCTTACGGACGGGGCTGTCGATAGTCGTGACCACACAGCTGCGACATAGAGCGCAAGAGGC
>JARDXD010001367.1:0-37568 GCA_029218145.1 Aphanocladium album
CATTCCAGACTCTCGGGCCCCCCAGCACCCTGCACGCCCAGCACGCAGCCTCCCCCTCGTCCACCCAATCGCCCGCCGCCCGCTGTGCTGGGAATCCCGAAGTTCTGGGGCGCTGGCACCGCTGACAGCCACCACCAACCGCCTAGATTCACCACGCTTGCTACTATTCAAAACTGCTAGTCAACACTAGCCAGGCCGTTTGACCTGCTTGCTGGCCTATACCTGCTTCCCGCTCTTCTCTGTATCCTCTAAAACTGGTTGCTGCTGGTAGGAAAAAAAAAGGTATACTTCCTCGATTCCCGCCTGGCCCACCATCGGTACTTTCCCCCTTGCTGGCTTCGCGCTACCTGAGCCTTGTACCACCACACGCACTACCTAAACCACCACACGTACCTCAGTACCACGGCTTCCCAAGTCTCACGCTGCCTTCGCTCTCTTCTCGTCCCGCTCTGCCTCTAGCTCTCCCACGCACACGCTCTCTCTCGTCGTCCGCCATCCTCCTCCTCCTCCCACTACTTCTCTGCCACACGCCCCCCCCAGGACACTCTCCCGTCTCATCATCCTTCTTTCAACGCCTCTCCTTCTTCGCGTTGGCTTCTGGTCTTGTCCTCGTCACCTCTCCTCGACGCGGTGCCGTGCAGAACCAGCTTTCTCTTCTCCTGCTCACCCCCTTCATTTGCTTCCCTATCTTTATTTGCTTTTCATTCTTGTAATCACTCGACCGCACGCCTCTCTCACTCACTCACACCCGTCTTTGTCGCTACCGCTGCACGACTCGATTTCACTTCCTTTTTGCATCGCATCTCGCCCGCCGTTCTTAACTCGGGCCTTGCGTTCCGCGACATTCAACTCGTCCCGCGCCCTTCATTGCATAACCAGGTATGCTCACAGCCGCGGCTTAGTCTCTTGTCGATATATCTCCAAGAGGCCCCTTCCCGACGCCCACCCAGCACGCATCTTCCACACCACTGCCAACCTCATCCCGCTTCAGTCTCGCCTCCTTTCGCAGCCTCTACGCCGTTGCTAACTCACATCAAGCCCGTACCCGGGCCACCTCAGCGGCCTTGAACTCCCTTGTCACCAGAGCGCTTCGCCATGGCGTCCATCGCCCCCAAGTCGTCGACACTCGTGTCCAACGACAACTACCAGCGCATACATCGCATCACCAGAGAGAAGCGTAGCTTGTGGTATGAGCTGAAAGTCCTCCAGCAGCCAGAGCGCGCCAGAGCATGCGGCGCCGGTATGAAGGCCAACAGCGACCGTCGACCCGTGGATCCCCCACCAGTAGTTGAGCTTCGCATCATTGAGGGTCCTTCAGTCGAAGAGGGCAAGGATATCACTTTCGACTACAACGCCAACTTCTTCCTCTACGCCAGCCTCGAGCAGGCCCGCCCCATGGCCCACGGCCGTGTCCAGACTCCCGCCACTCTCAACCCTCCCATTCTCACAGGTGTTCCCGCCTCCGGCATGGCCTACCTCGACAGACCGCACGAGGCCGGCTACTTCATCTTCCCCGATCTTTCTGTCCGCCATGAAGGCTACTTTCGCCTCTCCTTCAGCCTGTTTGAGACGACCAAGGAGGAAAAAGACTTTGACCTGGAGCCTGCCTCCGATATGCCTCCCGGTGTCGACTGGCGAATGGAGATTAAGACACTCCCCTTTAACGTGTTTAGTGCCAAGAAGTTCCCTGGCCTGATGGAGAGCACCACCCTGAGCAAGATTGTCGCCGACCAGGGCTGCCGAGTCCGCATCCGCCGCGACGTCCGCATGAGAAAGCGCGACGGCAAGCCTAGCTCTACCGGCCAGGACGCTAGAGAGGAAGCTTATCGCAAACCTGCCCCTCCTCCCACCAACAACGACGCCAGTTCTCGCGACAGATCTCTCAGCAACTCTAGCGAGAACCGTCCTCAGTACGCTGCCGAGCCCGAGCGACGCCCCTCTGTTGCCGACTCTCACACCTCTCACGCCTCTCACCCCTCACACGCCTCCAACGCTGCCCCAGTCCCTCACCGGCCAGCATACGAGCCCGCACCGCCTCCAACGCGCCATCTTTCGTTTGGAAACGAAGCGCCGACGCAAGCTCACGCTCCTCCGCAGCCTCGTCCACCGCCGCCCACCCATCATCAACCCATCGCGCCTCGACCTTATTCGAGCCACATGCCACCGTTGGCCGCATCGCAACACGCCAGCCAAGCGCCTATTTACCCGGAGCCCGAACGTGTCTACAGCCAATCTTCCGCGCCGCGTCCATGCCTCTCACCTGCACCGTCCACTAAACACGAAGCCTATGAGCCGAGACCGAGCCTCAGCCATATTCCACCGTCGCCATCCTCGTTCTCGTCTCGTGATCATCACCACTACTCAAGGCGCAGCTCCTATATCCTTCAACCACCGACTTCATCGTACGCATCGCGTCGACCCACGCCCGTGCAGCCCTCGCCGTCACTTGTGCACTCGTATGCACCGCTCAAGATTGCCTCGCTCATTTCGCCGCTGCCACCCATTGAGGCCCAAACGGAACCGCCTCCACGTCTGCCCAACATTCCCACCGGTGGAAAGCGCAAGCACGAAAACGTCTTCCACCAGACCCTGGAGCCTCTGCGCGACGGCCAGCGCCAAGTCGACTTGCACTACAGGAGCAACCACTCGCGTGTATATCCTGAGCCTGATCACTGCATGTATTCGAAAGCCGATGGCGAAATTGGCTATGTTCGTTTCAACTCATACCAATAGACGGCAAGCCCACCTTGGCCGCTTCACCCACATGCCTGGATCGTCACTCTTCCGGGTTGTATAATTTATCACTCACTTCGGCTTCATCTGCACATATGAGCAAGCAGAGTTCAATTTCCGATTACGTATTACGTGCCATCTGTTTGTCGAGCACCTCTTTTTTTCCTCATTTTTCATTGGCGCCATGTAATAGCGAATCACTTCGGCATCGGACCAGAGCTACATTTTTCTTTATTGCTTTTCGGCACCAGGCAACCTTGCCTGGCGACTTGACGAATCGAATCTTCTTCCAACATTCACGGCCTAGACGAAGCCGCAGCCACTCATTTATCAGCGCATCTTTTTTCCCTCATGTTTTATACTTGGATCACGGCGTTTATTCTGTTTTTTACATCGGTCTTTTTCTCTTTTCTCTTTCTATCCCCAATACCAACGAGACTTTCAAGAACGACAGGAAAAGGGCAGGGGCCACAACAGTCCACAGCAAAAGGAGAGCCTTGCCCCTTACTCACACTCACAATCGCATCATCTTTTTGCTACGGGAAGGAAATACCATGGAGGAATTATTTTTTGTTGGGTTCTTGTTGGGCAAACATAAACACCCGAGGTCAACTACCTAATTTTTTGATATGACATTCTTGGAAACAAAAAGGGTTTTTATGTCGCATGACAGAATTTGGAAAGGTTATTGTTGTTTTTTTATCATTGTTTCCATCAGCGCAAGAGAACCTCTTTTTGGATATGGGTTTCGGGTTTGGGTGAACTGGTGTCTCTTTTTTTTTTTTTTTCTCTGATCAAGACACTTCTCATCTTTGGTCGTCTTCGGACACTTTTATACATGGCAATCTCATTGGTTCATCTCACTATACTGCACTCTTAATCATGAACGTGACATTTAATAGTGCACTGCGTCTCGTTTGATGCCTTGCAGCCATATTCACAGTGTTCTATACACGCAGTTGCCCATCATCGCCAATCAACTCTTGAGGTGTGCCCACCCTCACCAGCACACCCTTATTCAGCACCAGCATTTTGTCAAACCCACGCACGCTCTCCAGCCGATGCGCCACCGCCAGAACCGTGTAGCTCGCAAACTCGCGCGCCACGACCTCGACCATCATCCGCTCCGTCTCTGCGTCCACCGAGCTCGTCGCCTCATCCAGCACCAAAATCCCGCCGCCGTCTTCCCTGCTGCTCTTGCGCACCAGTGCTCGCGCCAGGCAGAGGAGCTGCTTCTGGCCGTGCGAGAGCGATGCATCGGCGACGTTGGCGTCGAGTCCGCCCTCTACGGCCAAAACAGCATCTTTGAGCGAGACGGCGGCCAAGGCATCGAGGAGTTCGTTGTCGTCGTCGGCCGCCGCCGAAGAAGAAGACGAAGACCAAGGGGAGGAGCCGGGGAGGAGGTTGAAGCGGATGGTGCCGGGAAAGATGACGGGCTCCTGCGGAACGGTGATGAGACGCGAGCGGAGCGTGTCCAGCGGCACCAGCGAAATATCGACACCATCGACGAGCGTGGTGCCAGAGTAGCGGATAAGCTGGTACAGCGTCAGGAGGAGCGACGATTTGCCGCTGCCGGTGCGACCGCAGATGGCGACTTTCTGGCCGGGCTGGATGGAAGCGCTGACCTGCCGCAGCACGGGCTGATCATCCTCGCCAATCGGTGTCTCGACGACCGCCGTAGACAAGTTTTGATCCAACAGCGCAGCCGAGTCTGTCGCTTCCGAGCTCTTGTACGACGCGCTGAGGCTGCACATCTCGATGCCGCCCCTCGACGGCCAGTCCGCTGGCGGTTCCGCGGTGCCTGGCCGCTCGACCTCGCGCGGCGTCGTCTGCTCAAACGTGCGCAGCCGCGCAATCGCGCCCAGTGACGTCTCCAGCTGCGTCCAGCTCGTGATGAAGCCCGCCAGCGTGCTGCCAAAGCCGAGAACGTTGGAAAAGGACACGGCGACGGTGCCCGCGCTCGACTGCCGCACCACGACGGCGAGCACGACGAGCACGACGGCCAGCCCACCGACCATGCCGTCCAGCACAAACGTCAGCCAGCGCTGGACGGCGTAGAGCAGGTAGCGTGGGCGCTGGGAGCGGTCGAGCAGCTCGATGGCCCGACGCGCGGCAGGCGCCTCCCACCGCAGGGCGCGGATGGTGGCGATACCGTCGCCCGACTCGACGAGGTGCGAGAAGAGGGGCGATGAGGCGTGGAGCTGGAGGAGTCGCAGCTGTCGGGACGTGCGGAGGTAGAACTTTTGGAGCGCGTAGAGGAGGACGAAGCCGACGGGAATGCATGCGGCCAGGTAGGCAGAGCCGAGCATCACGAGGGCACCTGTTCCGATCACCGAGAAAAAGCCTGTAGAGCGTGTGACTGTAAGAGGATGAACAACGAATGGGATAGGTGGAGCAATACAAACCTTTAATAGAGGTGAAGACGGCGGTCGGAAGATCCTGATCGACGAGCGTCATGTCTTGGCTGAATCTGTTGACGAGGCTGCCGATGCTGTTGGCGGCAAAGAACGACATGGGAGCTCTGTGGCAGGAGAATTAGCAAAAAAAAACCACGGTATAATGGAGACTGGAGGGCTGGGCGCATTACTCACCGCATGGTGGCTTTCAAGAGGTTCCAGTGTAGTTTACTGGCCGACTTGGGAATAATTTGGACAAACATGAACCAAACGTCAAACCCAATGGTGATGACAACGACAGCGCTGAATACACAATAAACGCCGTAGTACATGCCGTCACGGGCCTGATTGCGAGAAGTGTTTGCTTCAGTCCACCACTTCAACCAGATTTCTGTGTGCCCACGTTAGACTCCAAATACCGCAGCCATCATAGCAAAAAGCAACGACGAAAAAAGCAACTCACGTCGAAATACTTCAGCCACTTCCATGCCCATGGCGGATGACAGCGCAATGATGGCATACTTCCAGCCAATCGACTTGAGATAGTACCAATACAGCGAAGTATCGCCCTGCGAGTGCAAAAGATTGTCAATTTGATCGTTAATTTCCTTCTCCTTGGTCGCTGCAGCGTCAGTCTTGTCTTCCGCCGCAGACGCTTTTTGGATCGGCGGCCCGTCCTCCGTGTCGGCGCCAGATACATCCTGGGGGAGCGACGCCGCGTCAGCCACGGCAGTGTATGGCCCCTGGCGCGCGATGCGGCACTTGTCCATGACGACGACGTGGTCTGCTTTTTGAATGATGCGCACTGAGGGCAGGCGTTAGCGGAGAGAGAGCAGCTCCGTGTGTGACGTTGATGATGGTGGACTTACACGAGTGCGTGGCGATAACGACGGCGCTGCCAAGGCGACGAGCAAGGCCCGTGGGACCAAAAACGTGCTCCCAGACGTGGATCTGCGTCTTTTGGTCGAGGCTCGAGAAGATGTCGTCAATTACAAAAACAGGTGGCGCGGCAAAGACGGCCCGCGCAAGTGCCTGCGAAGCATTTGTCAGTCAGTTATACACACAAGCTCATGCTACAAATACATACCACGCGGTGTCTCTGACCGCCGCTTAGAGAACTTCCTTTGCTCGTGAGGACGGTCCTGTCGCCATCGACCAGCTGCGTGAAATCTTTGTCTAAGCCGCATGCTTTGATGACGGCGTCGTATCGCGCCTCGTCCACGTCGGCGGCCATCCAACCCACAATGTTGTCGCGGATCGTACCCTTGAACAGCCACGCCGACTGGCTGCAGTATCCGAACTGCGACACGTCGATGCTGACGTCCCCTTCCGTAACCGCGAGCTCGCCGAGAAGCGCCTGCAGGAGGAGACTCTTGCCGGAGCCGACATTGCCGGTGACGGCGCAGATATCTCCAGGCCGGATGGATAGGGTAATGTCGCGCAGGATAGCATCCTCGCCAATATTGGCAGAGAATGAAGCTTTGTTAATCTTGACAGAGTTGCTGGGAACATGGCTCAGCTCGATGCCAGAGTGCGGGCTGTTGGGGGAACTGTCATCGACAGAGCGACGGCTCTGGCTCGAGACTGTTTCATGAAACTCAGCATGCGCGAGAAATGTTTCGACTCGTTCAAAGATGCCGAGGGAGCTGACGAAACTGGGAAAAGAGAAGAGAACGCTGGCGAGAGGCTGCATCATGAGGCCCATGATGGAGAGCGAGGTAAAGGCGGTCGAGATGTCGAGGCCGCTCCCGCCGTTGGCATGTCGAACAGCCAATGTAATGCCAAATGTTAACATGGGGGCCAAGCTGGGAGACAGGTTGCCTGTACTAGTAGTCAGCATGAGTATGGCCAAAGTATGGGCACCATGGGGCAATTACCTAGAATGTTCATGAAGACGATAAATGTGCGGAATCGCTTGGATTCTTTGAGCTCAAAGACGCGCAGTGACTGGATATGCTCGAGCCATACAGGAACGAGCCCAAGCATCTTGGTCTCTCGGACGGATCCAACTACACTTGAAGTAACAGACACGCGCTTCTGGATGGCGATGTTCCAGGCTTTGACGGCAGGGCCCATGTGCTTCGGGAGCTGGCTCATGAGAGCAAAGCAGACTGTGCCGTTAGTTGGTGCCATTCGTATTACCGGCAGGCAAAGAGAACTTACGCAGGGCTGAGCCAATAGGGCCAACGCAGCCGACACCGAGCTGGCGGGCCAGAAGCCAAGTGGCGAGTCCGATTTCCAGTGGGTTGGCCCAGAGGTCGTGAGCACCCGAGAAGGCGCCGTTGATGACGTCGACGTCAGGTCCGATGAGCGTGAGCGATGCCATTTCCGAAGCCACAGCCGTGGATATGCCTAGTGATTCGGCACAGAGGAGGGATACGAGGCCGCCACGGATCATGGTCAGACCCCGATAGAGGTGGTGGTTGTAAAATCCAGTAGCAACCTGCTCTGTGTCAGCTCAGAGTTGATCAGAATGCTGGAAGAGTACATACCGCAGTGCCAATGTAGAATAAGCCAGTTGCAGCAATGAGAGAATACGCAATATCTTGATGATACTCGCCACCCTGTTGGTCATTTTGCACAAACTCGATAATGTATTGCAGCAAGAAGGGACGAGTAAATTTGAACCCCATCATGAACAGCCGCGCAATAACCGTCTTAAGAATGCTTACCCTCAAGCATGCCACAATCACCAATGGTAGTCGATACTTTGACGGCTTTCTCCGCGTCACACGCTCCTTGAACTCTCTCAGCAAGCCCTCCGAGCGCAGCGCCTCGTCCGTCTCGTACAGAGTATCCAGATCCAGGGTCGAGCTGAACCCGCGCGTCAGCAGCTCGTTTAGCCACCAAAACGCACCGCGGCTGAACACGCTCGCCAGCGCTTCCGGGCACGCCTTGAGCGCCCGCCACGGTCCGACGAGATGTCGTGTCTTGCCGAGCGATTCCGCCAGCAGCATGACAACCTTGGCAGCCAGCGCCGCCGTGAAGAGCGAGGGAAGCGCGTGTAGCCTGTCGGATTGACGACGATTCAGCAGCCAGAGGGTGCGGCACTGCGCGACGTCAAACAGGACAGAGAGAAGGAGATATGTGCAGAGGATGGTGGAGGGCCGGACGGAACGCTCATGCTCAAGATAGCTGAGAGCCGTCATGACGAGCGCCGTGGCGAAGCCCAGCGCGGACGAGGCGACGCCGAGCTTGGAGGCGACGGACCCATGGAGGACGGACCAGGAGATGAGCACGGCGAGCTGCAGCGAAGCAAAAACGGCGCATATGAACTGATTGGGTAATGTGTTAGTTTCTGCGGTGCTGCAGATGCGGGCAACGGCTGGTTGGCCGGGTGGCTTACAAGCTTGGCGAGATGGAAAGGCCGACCAGCTACCTTTCGAGTGTGCGTCCAGAGATGGAAGACACGAGGAATGGCGGCGCTTAGGAGGATGGCATATGGTGTGATGGATAGCACGGATTGCTCAAACGCCAGCGTGAAGTCGAAGCGAGACTGCGCACCGCAGGTGCTCGCCGTTGGGCCGAGCGAAGCGTCGCAGTTGTACGTTGCTCCTGTCGAATTCATCATAGAGGTGCAGCACTGGGGATACAGCAGCAGAAATCGTCCTGCCAGAGACAGTAGGATGTTGGTATGTATTTAATAGTCTAGTTTTGAAAACTGATAAATAAAATTCAGAAGGGCTCGGGAACGCGTGTAGCCGGCTTACGACAGCCTTGCGTGGCATCACATCCAGGACCTGCCGCTACGCGTGTATGGCGCAGGATGGCGCAGGACTAAGGATAAGGCTGAAGTGCGGGGTGCAACAATAGTTCCAGTCCACCACATGCTGCTTTGGGAAGTGCCTCGCGCTAAGGAAAATTGTTTGTCAATTGCATTAGCCTTTGGATTGCTGGAAAAGAGGGAAGCTTCGTACGCTGTCTCGCAGCTGTTGTGAAAGATGTGAAGGAGAACTGCTATCGGGAGCCCTGTAAGTGGGCGGTGTTGGAGATGGCACCTAAAATCCTCACCCATGTCTCTTTTCTGATGCCCAACTTTTATCGCTTAGTTTATATGGTATTTGTGCAGATCTCTTGATGTCGAAACGGGATACAGAAATCCGCTAGAAATAATCTGCATGGTGCTTGTTCCAACGTCGGTGGCCGGCTGGCTACGAATGGGCTGGGCCGGCCCTCGTCGGAAACGCGGTGGTAACTCGCGCTGTGGTAGTTGTGCATGATGACCAAGTTTGTGCGAGGATTATGCCTTTGCCGAGGTTGCTTGTTTTGTATGATCAACGGGGCGCCAGAGATATTGAGAACATTGTGCTACACTGAGGAGCGGTATAATTGGCGGATTCATTCCCCTCATAAGCTCCACGAGACAGTGCGGATCGGGAGACACTCAGCCGATCAAAAATACAAGCAGCTAATTCATCGTAAGAATGACTCTGTCGAAAGAGGAAGTCCGCTTATCAAGCATCTGCAACGCTTCATTACTGTATTATTGCTCGTGAGTGACTGCAGATCCTCTTTTCGCTGCAGCAACAATGTAAACACCAGTTCATCGCCACTCACTCTCGTCTTCACATACAGCTTTAATCATGCCTCAGACATATATGCTCCGACCACCATCTGTAAACTTCGGGATGCGATGGGAACGAGGAGTGATAAAGCATATAAGCCTGGTCTCTGCAGCGTCTTTAAGCACCACCCACAGAGCTGCCAAGACTTGACTGTAACTTATCCTTCATTTACCTACAGCCCCTTTTCCCGTTATTTCACTACACAAAAATACCATGAAGATTTCTATTTCCGCTGTTTTCTTCTTTGATACTACAACCATCGCGACTTCTGCCGGAGATCTCCTTAAAAGGGCAAGATGCATGCTGCCATGCGTGGTAGAGAGTGCGCGCCAGGTGCCTTGTAGTGGCAAGGACTTGGTCAGCACAATATGCGAGGATGTGGAAAAGATCGAAGGGCCGGTCATCCACTGTATAGAAAACAACGATTGTGGCTTAGGCGTTTCCCTTCTTAGTACGTATCTGTCCCCTTTGACATCGCTGCGTGAAGCAGCGCCGATGTTAACTCTTGCTGGGCAGGAATCGCAGCCATCTAAATTAAAGACATGTGCGATATAGACCGACATTCAAAATAGTGGTCATACCTTTTTGGCAAATGCTGGATCAGAACAAAACTCTCTTCACGGCAGAATGTACCTTTCGATTTAGCGCCTGCCGGCTTTTCTATGGTTTAGTGTAGTGCAAGTCAGTCTTGTATGTTGCTTGAATCTCGCCATCCAGCGTCAAGATTCTGTCCACTTCCAGCGCACTAAACTCCTCCGGATTCCGAATCGCCAGATCAAAGTGCCGCAGCGCCAGCAACAACTGCGCAGCCCACACATCCTCGCTCACGCGGCCGATGCCCGTCGCCAGCGGCGTCATGAGGATGGACTCAATCTTGTCTCCCTCCGCACCACCATCGCCGCCATTCTTCTTCCTCTCCTCCACCGCCCGGTTGTGCCTGTCAATCGTGCACAGCATGCTCCACACGCACTGGTACACGACCTCCTTGTCCCAGGTGACGTTTTCCGGCACGCGCATGGTCGGGCACAGCAGCAGGTGCCGCACGCCCCAGACGTTCTTGGACCTCCCCTGGGCGGCAAACTCGGCCGGCACGGGCACCAGCGTGCAGGAGCCCGGGTTGGCCCAGCCGCGGTGCTCCCGGTACAGCACGGCCTGGGCGGCGCGCGTCAGCGCCAGGTAGTCGTCGGCCGGGGACAGCGCGCGCGAGATGGCGTCGTCAAAGGCGCCATCGAGCCGGCCGTACGAGTTGGCGGGCGACACGATGGCGTCGAAGCGCACCGAAGGGGGCACCGCGGCGAGCCGGCTGCTGTGGATGGTGATGTTGCTGGCAAAAGGAGGCGGGCTGCTGCGGGCCGCGGCGCGCAGGTAAGCGTCGCGGTCCTTGTCGTGCATGCAGAGGAGGTGGATGGTGAGGTTGGCGGGTTCTGGCATGATGGCGGGGTATGCGGTGCGGGCGGCGATGGGGTGTGAGACGAAGGTCAAGGGAGGAGGGTGGATTGACGAAGAGATGTGACTTGTGGTTGGTTAATTGCCGCTGATTGATGATGGTCTTGATGGATGTTGTCCGTTTTGATATGGCTACGGTTTATATGCCCAACTTATACGGATGCCTGCCAGGCTGCGAGCTTGGCGGTTCCCAGCCGACACTGTCACTGAGGAAGAAGACAGATTGCAGGCAGCATGGCGCATAATCCCAGAATGATCATCTAGAAAACGGACAGGTTAGGTATCCCTATTATATGAAATACGTAAAAATATAATTATCCACTGAATAAATACCACATGCCATGTCAATCGTGCGATGAACATGCCCCGCGAAACTTTGGCCTGCCAAAATGCCCTACAAACAAACAACAGCAGCAAGAAGCAAGATCAAGGCCAAAATTAAAAAAAAATAGACAATAGAAAAAAAAACACAGAGCATATATGCAGCGTAAAATTAATCCTGCATTTTATTACGCGGGACCCTTGTTGTTTTATTAAACCAATCCTGCATATTGTCTAGTCGCACACAGTTGCTGTCGCACCGCGCCGCGCCGCGCCGCCCCTCCAGTCGTTGCCGTGGTGAGCAACGACATCCAAAGTCAACAATGGAGAAGAGAGACCCTTGCATCGGCGTGCCGTCCACCACGGGTGACAATCATCTTACCAGAGGAACAAAAACCCAAACAATGGTACCTTCTGCCAAGATAAGAAGAATCGGAATGAGAATCTATTAAGCCTATTGCATCTCCTTATCCTTTGCTTTTTTATTCCTTCTTCTTTTCCGCATTGCATTTGCTTATCATTGTCAGCGGCAGCGCCGTTTGTCGGCATCATCGGAAAACCGCATATTGCATTCACTGCAGTGCAAAGCTTCTTCTTTTTTTTTTTTTTGCCTTCACCACTATATTCTTTTCATACGAACAACATGGGAGCAACTCTCAAGAACCCATCTCTCGCGGCGCTGCAGAATCGCAGCCGCTTCTGCGAGGGCTCCATGAACGACCGCATCTCCGCCGCGCCGCCCGTCCACTTTCTCGGCCCCGACGCCCTCGCCGCCCTCGAGCAGCCCGTCCCTCTCGCCGCCTCCTCCTCGTCCTCCTCCTACTCTTCTTCTTCCAATAATCAACGATCCAGCCAAGACGGTGGCGGCGGACTAGCCCAAACCACCAGGTCCCGCAAGACGGGCAGCCGACTCTTTGGACAGGTCTGGGAGGGAGTCCGTGGCAAGCTGCGTCTGCGCAAGGACGATCACAACGACTCGAGCAAGACGCCCGCGGCGGCCATTTCGGCCGCCACGACGACGACGGCCGTGACCGCGACGAACATAGCTGCCGATATCGCCCCCGCCGCCATCGAAGAGCCCATCGCCATCTTCACGGATCCCATCGAGCGCGACGGTCCGCCCGCCACGCGCACGCGCAGCAAGCTCGCCGCCGAACCACCCACCGCACCCATCGACATTCGCACGGCAAAACCCTCAGCAGCGACCGCCGCCGACTTCCGGTTCACGGGCTTCCAGTCCGCGCGCCCGTCCAGGGACGAGGTCCTCGCCAGCTACCAGCAGCTCATGGCCGGCGGCTACTTCCAGGCGCACGCCGTCCACGCCAGCCGTCAGTGCCTGCAGGGGCGGCCTCCTCCTCCTCCTGCTGCTGCTGCTGCTGTTGCTGCTGCTGCTGCTGCTGTTGCTGCTGCTGCTGCCGCCCCGGGGACCAGCTTGCCGGCGTCCATGTCCGTCGTCGGCATGCGTCCCGCCACGGCGCACCAGCAGCAGCAGCGCTCGTCGCCGCCGCAGTGGCCGCTCGCCTCGCCGCGCGAGTACCAGTCGTCCGCTTTCCAGTCGCCCACGAGCGTGTCCTCGCGGGGCACCAAGCGCGCGGCCGTCAACGACTCTGATAATGACAGCGTCAAGGACGACGAAAACGAACAGGACACGGGCGACGTGGACAAGGAGAACCAGGCTCCGCCGCACCCCAACACCACCACCACCACCACCGCGGCGGCGGCGAAAGACGAGAAGCAGCCCAAGAAGCGTCTGCGACGCGTCGCCTCCCGCGAGAGCATCTTCATGCCTAAGCTGCGCTCGTCCTCTGCGCGCCGCAGCTTGTCCACCTCGCACGCCATCCCACCCTCCTTCTCTTCGTCTTCTTCCAACAAACTGCAGAAGCGACGGCCGAGCGCCATCAACCCGCATCAGACGCAGCAGCAGCAAGCCGGTGGCCGTCTGGCGCCGCGCCCTCGCCACGTTAGCGACGGCGGCGGGAGCGCGCGCGTGCTGCGCGGCCAGGCCGGCGAGGCGTACGCCTCCATGAGAGTGGTGCCCAGCGAGGAGAGGGGCATTCCCAGCGTCCCTGCGATTCCGGCCAAGTATACGTACGGCGAGGATCGCCAGAGTAATGGGCCCTGGAGAGGTCTTCGCATTCGTTAGGGCTGCCTCGACTGTGTGGATGTTTGCGGGTACGTCTCGTATCGGTATTATTTCGAGGAAATATGATATGATTTTCTGGATCGGGACAGACTTGGGGTTTACGATTTTATGATCATGTATATATATGACAGGCCTACCGCTATTGCGAAGAGGACATAACGACCGGTACTAATAAATATGACACGGCCATATTACCTTGTTTTAAACCATTACACGCATCGTTCAAGTCACCATGTATAAACACATTCAAGGTAACAACATCTGCAGATGCTGGCATTAGTACATATCTACCTAGTAATGAAAACAGACACAGCATCACAACCCCGCAATGAAATAAAACAATTCCCGTTATAAAACATGTCCCATAAGGAAAAAGCCCAGACTTCACCCTTGAAACGTCTTTTTCCATGACCCTTTTTCCATGACAAGCCAGCTTAAAAAAAGCGCACAAATTGAAAAGAAAATCTTCTAAAACAGCGTGGTCAAGAATAGAGCTCATTCCTAAGCCAAATACAGTTCGTGACAATAGTGAAAAACAAGATATAAAAAAGCAAGCCCCAACACCCGCGCATAACTGATAATGAAGCAAGCGCCTGTGGTTCAACCATTCAGAGTGAATAAAAGCGTAATAGCAATGTCCCGAGTTCAACGACTTGCATAAATATGAATATATGTTAACCCCGTCATACCGGCACAGCACGCTCTTGTCTATTCTGCAAGTAGCGGGTGCCGCGGGCATATCCCACCTGAATGACGGCCGTGGCCGACTCAAACAGGAAGGGGAACAGCTTCGGGAAGTAGCTGTAAAGCATAGCACAGATCATAATCAGTAGCAGGGGAATCCAGACGAAGAAGAGCTTGCGATCGTTGCTGAGTCTCTTCAGCTTCTGTTCCCTGGCCCGCAGGAATTGATCTTGCTGTTCTTTAGTAATAGCATTCTTGCGTCCGATCTTGAGAACGCTAGGAATTTCCGTCTCGGAGCTCTCGGCAGTGATGGTGGCCACCGATTGCTTCGTTCTAGTCGACCTCTTCTTCAGCTTTGTCTTAGGCTGGTCGTAGATGGCGGCGCACTTCATGTCGGCCTCAGCTTCACAGGCGGCTTCGGCGGCGGCACGTTGCTTCTCTTCAAGATCCTTGGCCGGGAAGATCTCGTCATACGCAGGGGGTGGTGCAGGTGCTGCTGCTGTGCCTCCCATGTAAGATGAGATGTCCCACCATCTGCCGTCTACCTTGGGCGAGTCCTCACCAGAAGAGCCCGGTCGTGTGCCCGACATGCCAGGAACGTATTGCTGCATGCGTTGGAAGTAAGCCTGATAGTCTGGCAGCATAGCCATGCCAGGCATCTGGGGGAGCTGGGGCATATGAGCCAGATTCTGTATGTGCATGGCCATGGTCTGCTGAAGCTGCTGGATTTGTTGCTGGAACTGCTCCTTCAGAGCGGCGGCGGTGGCGATAGGTGCCGAGTCGTCTACAGTCTCAGCAATGACGGTCTCGTCTGAGCGATCCTTGTCGGCCGTAATCTCGCTGTGCCGTCTCATGCTGAGATAGCTGTTCTCATCCGGGTCTTCGTCCTCAAAGTCGCCAGAAGTGTATTCAGGGCTCTCCTCGCCAGAAGCAATGGAGATGGGACCATCGTGAGTGTTGGCTCGGGTAAGAGGCTCCCACAGGGATCTGACAGAAGTAGAACTGCTGGTTCGGCTGTGGATAGATCCGCCGCTGCTTCGTGAACGAGCATGGCGCTCGGAGTGGCGGATAGCTCGGACGACGGCACGAGACTGAGCAACGTCGGCAGCAGTGAGTCCGGACAAGCTTCGGATGGTCGGGTCGGCACCGCCAATGATTAGTCGTCGAACAATCTCCGAGTGGCTCTGGATGGAGGCCATGTGCAAGGCGGTGAAGCCGCCCTTGTCGCGAGCATCAGGGTTGGCGCCTCGGGCAAGCAGAGCAGCAACGAAACGGTGGTAGCCAAGCGAGCAAGCAAGGTGGAGCATAGTGTGGCCAGTGGATCTTCTCAGGTCAAGCTTGGTTCGGTGTGCGCTGTCATCCAGGTCAATCAGATCCAGAACCTTGAGAAGCTGTGATTCGAGGTGTTCATGCGACGCATGGTTAAACTGAGGGCCGTTGCCCGAAGGGCCACCAGAAGCACCTCCAGTCCAGCCACCAGAGCTACTACCATCGTGCAGGATTCTTCGCGCAAGGTCGCTCACATCCACCATCTGGCCAGACATCTTTTGTCCCAGAACTGAGAGTGCCGTTCTGATCAACTTGTCTTCGTTGTCGTCGACGTATTTGAAAGTTGGCGGTTGCTTGGCCATGGGGAAGTTTTGAGGCTGAACACCTTGCAGCTTGAAGGTCACCGGAACAGTACCAGAAACAGGTGAAGGAGGCAGCAAGCAAACAAGAGACGACTCTCCCCAAAAAGTGGTGGTCGTAGCTCGCTGATCGCCGAACCAAACCTCGAGACCTTGAAAGAAAGCAGCTCCGAGAACCGTGACCTCGATGCCACCAATCTTCGGGCCTTCATTGGGAATAATCTTGTGGATGACTGGGGGAGCGCGAGTGGCGCCAACGGGAGCAAAGAGACTGTTGGCAAGCGCGGTAAATTGGTTTTGCTGAGCACTGGCACGGAGGCCGTTGGGGCTAGGAGCACGGCTGGCGTGACTCGACGTAGGGGCCGAGTACATGTTAGCCAGCGCAAGGTTGTCCATGCTAGCAGAGCGGTTATTAGCGAAGAAGGAAGTCTGGTCGTTGTTGCTATTGGGCGTAGGCGGTCCGTTGGTAAAGGGCAGCTGGCCGTTCTGTGCACCAAATAGGTGCTCGGCTTGCTGGAAAGCAGAAGGTGGGCTGAATGGCGAGGTAACGCTCGACCTTTGGCTAGGAGCAGACTGTGTGGGTTGAGGCGAGGTGTCTAGTCGAGTCATTTCCAAACCATTCGGTACTCTTGAGTTGCTGGCCTTTCTTCTCTTGGGCCCAGGATGTCCTTGGCTTGGCGAGCCAGGTCTCGAGTGCGGGCGAGGTTGTACAGTTGCTGCACTCATTGTTGGCGTTGTCTTGCCCGAGTTGGAGCTAGCATAGCCATTCTGCATAGACGATACGTCACTGCCTGCTTGTGACATTCTGTAGTTGCCGTTCGGCATACCCGCCATCATGCCATTGGGGTCGTTGCCAGGCAGTGGGAGCGACGAGGAGGTAACAGTATCGGACATGGCAGGCTGAGAGGTCAGTTGAGCCATGGGGTGCGTCTTGTGGTCGTCGGTAATCATGATCGGGTTGGACATTGCCTGAGCAATCACACGCTCTTGGCAGTCCTTGATTGTGAAAATGACGTTGAAACCCATCTTCTCCCCGTGGTGACGGCAGTAGCAGGCGATGCGCATAGGAGCATCAATTTGCATGGTGCGATTTGAGACGACGGGTTCTGGACGGCCATTGGAGTCCAGCATGCCGCTCAGAGGCTGCCACTCCTTGACTTCTTGTGTGTTGAAGACAATGACGCGGCGTTCCTCGTCCTGGCTCCAGACCTTTTCCTCATCAGGCTTCTTGATCTTCTTTCTAGCGGCTCTCTTCCGTTCTCGAGTAATACATCCAGCGCAAATACGAACCTCGCCACCGTTTTGGGGCGAGTTCTCTTCGTCGTCCAAGTCGGGAAGGCTGCCTTGTGGTTGCGTCCTGGCTCTCTCCAAGGCCTTCCTTTTCCAGTCGGGATGTTCCATGGCGCTGGTGCAGACTAAGCTGACATGAAGTACAAGGGTGTCGGGAGACGGCTCTGGTGTGGGCTTTGCCAGAAGCTTTGGCTTGGATATCGTATGCGCAGGAAGGTGAAGCTTGGTTACACCAGGAGGAAGCGGGGAGAGCGTCATCTTGATAGGAATCTGCGTCTCGACACGAGACTTAAGAGGCGTAGGTAGAATACGAAGCTCATAGCCAGTGAAGTTGAACGGGGCCGGATTGAAGACGGCCATCTGCTGAGCCATTTGACGAGCTTGAACCATATTGTTAGGAATGAACGAGGCGGGGGATGGTACACCGTCCGAGGTCGCAGCAGCCTGCATATCGGCCTTGGTAGGCCACATGCCATTCTGACCCATCATCTGGAAGAACTCTGCTTTGCCGTTGCCCGGCGGCGAGTTCATAAATGCTGTAGCGGGCGACGAGTTGTGGCTAGCGACCAGTGTCGACATGGGTGAGACTTCTCGAGAATGTGATCGTTTGATACCATTTTGTGACGATGATACCGAGTGTGTCTTGGAGACATTAGCAAATATCGCTGGGGTACAACGGGCACCATGAAACCTTACCGAGGCCTTCTTCTTGTGCGCTTGCGGCTTGGACTTAGCCGGCATGTTATTATTCTTACTGGGGCTTGCCGATTTGATCGTCGGCATGCCTGGTGATGGCATTGTCACAGGGCCAGTGGAAAGAGCATCGGGACTGCTGGAAGCGCTCTCAAAGTCAAAAGACTGGTCCATGAAGCTGTCATCCTGCTCGTTGAAAGCGTAGTAGAAGCCATTTGTGGCAGCCTGGCCGGTAGCAGCACCAAAGTTGAAGGTGTTTTCGTCGTCATCGAAATGGGCGAGATTGGTATTCCCCCAGTCCATATTCATATTTGAGCCGTCGTCGTCCATGCTAGCATCACCAGCCGAGGTAGCGGGTGTCTTTGCGGGGGTAGAGCTGGTGGCACGCTTGGAGGGCTCGGCGGACTCGGAGGACGAGTCTTGCGAGGAGCCGTTGGGCGAGTCGGGGAAGGGACCGACGGCCAGCTGCTGGGGGTTGAGGAAGGCGTCCTGATCCTTGGAGCTGCTTATGGCGTCGAGGCTCTGGAGGGTATCGGGGCTGTTGGAAAAGTCAAAGAGGTTGGAGCCTCCGAGCTCATCGTCTGAAAAATCGTGAAACTCGCCGCTGGACGTGAGGGCTCCCGCAATCAGAGGGCTGCCGGCGCCAGGGCCACCAGCCGATGTCATGACCAGGTGAACGGGTGCGGCGGCGGTGCGTGTCCGCTGCACGCGGGGAATTTAGCGAGCGGTAGTTGAATGTATCGTGAATTCGCAATGGCTCGAGGCGGCGCCGCTGGTCAAGGTCGGAAGGAAGGAAATGACGCGAGGGAAATTTTTATCCGGCGGTTGGTGTTGGCCAGATGGGTTGGGCGAGAGACAGGGGTCCAATGCTAGTGAGGGGGAGAGGCGTCGTTTGGTGTCGATTTGCAGAGCAAAAGTGTCGGACGGTGCCCGACTATGTGAACTTTGTTGAAAATATAAATATAGACGGGATCATCCTCACACTGTCGGCGGCAAAGGAGAGGTGTCTTCGAGCGGGCGGTATCGAACGGTGTCGGGCGAGGAGAGTCAGGGGCGAATGTCGTGGAAAAGAGGTCTGGTCTGTAGCAAAATTGACAAGGCGGCGCGCCCAGTTTTAAAAAGTAGGCGGCGTAGGGACGCAAGGAAAGCCAACAAGGGGACCAGGTTCCGGGAGTGCGCAAGCGACTGAACCGGGCCCACCAAAATGTACCAGGTGGCCGCTGGACGGTGAAGGTGCAAGATGTGTCGAAGACGAGGCGGTTGACGATGTCGACGAGCGGCCGTGGTTGACGATGGCGCGGGATGTGTTGAGTGGGAGAAGGTGACGAGAAGGAGAATCGGCGAATGGCGAGGCCTTTGGGGACCCGTTCCCGCAGTCGAGGCTGGTGGGAATCTGCTGGGCGTCGCGCACTGGGTTGCAGGTGCTGCTGCTGGTTGAAGCACCAGCGCCAGCAGCCACCTGCAGCGGTGGGCAAGGCGTTTTACCCTGCTGAAGAAGCTCACTTCAGCACCGCGTGGTGTGTGTTAGTGTGTCCTCTAGCGTACTGGGCCAGCTTCTTGGGTACCTGGAAGTGGGAGAAAAGCCTGCAGGGCGCTAGAACGTCTGCGTACAGGTGACGATCGCTTTATTCAGGTCTCTTTCTGCAGCGCTAGAACAGAGGCGGATGGTTGTGCAGGTACCTTGCCAGCGTGCTACTACGGGCGTGGCGGACGATGCGGACTCGCTGAGCGTGGCGCTCCAAGGATGGTACAGCCAAAGAGCGGGTCCAAGGAAAGCTGGGCGACGAGGGAGAAAGGTACTTTTTGAGTAAGTAGCGGACTGATTACTAGGACAGCCCGACCGGCGTCAAGGTGGAGAGTATATATACGCACTGTATCAGTCACGCAATCTTGGTAGCCTTACTACCGTGCGAAGTACAGTGCGCAACCCAAGGCCAAAGCCCACCTCACAGCCACAGCCAATCGCGAGTCAGTAGACATGACGCTCTGTCGAACAAGTCCGTCCCATGCTAAAGGTGGGTCGACGTCTAGAGCAGCGGTCTGGGTACCTCCTGTTCAAGTACTCTCTTCGTCTCCGGCGCAGCAGAAGAAAAAGCCCCCCGCTAGTCTCGTCGTGGGCGCATTTTCGCGAGACTCTTTTTTAATTGTTGGGGATGGGACCTGATGGAAGCAAGTGAACATCTGGTTCCTGGTGCTTCCACTCGCATCGATTACGTCGGTTTCCGTCTGATTGCATACGCGTTCTCTTGAATAAAGACCAGCCTGTCCTTTCAACAATCAGATGCATCCGAGGCATCCATGAGATGTGCTCTTATGACTCTTTACCCTCGTCTCGCAAAGGACGCGTCTTTCTCAACGGATTTTGGGCCTCTGCGACTGGCTGGGCGCATAGGTAGGCAGGCGGGGTCGCAGTGCGTGGTGCACATGTGAGTTTTGCCATAGAGTACGCTGGAGGTACTGTACCATATTAGTGCCTAGGCACCTTTTGTACCTTTAGGTAGGTATGCATCCTATCATGTAGCCTGTGCTAGGCCACCGCCACCAAAAAACTACATCCGCCTTATTTTCGTCTCTGGTATTGCAACCTCTTTGTCCAACCGCACATAGTGTGAACAAAAACTGCGCGTCTTTTCCTTCCTTCCTTCGTCACTCAAGGGAGAAAGAATAGCTGTCTCGCCACGACGCAAGCACTAAATCGTCCTCTTGTCCCAAGACCGCCTCTCCGAGAATTGACCTTCCTTCACCATCGCAACCCTGTGCGCTCGCCTAGCGGCATGCAACCTAGGATCATTTGAACCAAGGGCACCTATGATGCCCACCCCCCTGCACTTGTTGTCTCCTGCTCCAGTATCAATAACACATACATGTACACCGCTGGCATCATACTGGCACACTGGCAAAAGGAAACAGCCAATCTTTCGAGTCTGGCGGGGACTGTTCCCGCCCCTGGTAGAAACTACCAATGGCAGGGACCCTAATCAGTAAACCAACCTCCGACACTTCATACCTAACCCACAGGCACCACAGGGTCCCATATCCCATCACCACCGACTCCATAGCAAACGGGTGGGCTCCATGTAGACGACACTTGCGCCAGCCAAGCCATCCCATCCCTTGGTGCGTGCGGGCGTCAAACCTTTCCTTGGGAAGACGAACATATTTCCCTCACACCTACACAGATTTAGCCAAAGCCCCCCCTGGTCCGTGAACTGCTGTGGCTAAAGAGAAAATCCAGACGAGGCTTGCTGCCCATTCAATAGCGTCCTGCCAAATGCACCACTCAGGCGGATAGATAAGCTTGCAGATCCGCAATGGGTCCCCTCTTCTTCTTCCTTTTTCTCAGACGTGCATAAATGTGCAAGGTAGTTCAGCCAAGGAAGCTGCAGCATTCCAACGAGGCTGGATATGGTGCGAAATAAAAAGAAACGTACAACATTTGCAATACCCTACAGTGGCTGTGTATGCATGGCGCTCTGCATCTTTGTGGTCCCTTGTCGACGGGCCGTCTTCCGTACCCGGAAACAGCAGCACGTAAAAGCAGGTTTACGAAACGTGCGGTCTGCGTTGGACTGGCAAGTACACCTCTGCTTCCTGGTCTCGCGAGCACTATGCAGACGGGCAATCCATCTTTTTAAAGCAGCCATGCTTAGTCCTCTCGGTTTGTCGGCCAGCTTCCCTCCTTATAGATGCAAATGAAGCCCTTAATTGCCCCCCCCCCCCTTGGATTTGAGTCTCGTGCTTGAATTGGGTCAACGCATCTAAACTGTTTCTTCGATGCTTGCCGGACGGCTCGAACCGATACCAACTGCCGCAGAGCTTGGGGGAGGGGGGTCGTTGTGCAACGCTTGGTACTACCACCACATCGACGCTACTCTCGTATCGTATTTATACACTCGTTGTTTCTATGCTTCGATACAGAAACATAACATTCACTCTGTCGCTCGAGGTATTTGGACCAATCACCGTGCTCATGCACGATCCATCTCCGAGAGCGATTTGACATTTGCAGCGGGTTGTGGCTGATTTGCAGACGGGTGTCACAACACCGTCTGAGGAGATCACAACTTGCACCGCTCATCTTCTTTCTTGTGATTTTGGTCAAAGCTGCATGGATAGAAGCGATGTTTCGTGAGGATGCGAGCACGTTCGAGTTATTTCGTAATCATTTCGTCCGCGATCTGGGACTCTCATTAAACCTGGCAGTGCATCTTATTGGAATAGTCACAGCGGCACGAGGAGAAACACAAGCTCTCTTAAAGGAAAACGCATGCTATACTCCTCCTCAAATCCCAAAGTGTGAGAGAGCTAAAACTTCCAGGATACATTGATACTCATAGAGCTGTTCCGCATCAGGCACACGCCCGCCGCCTGTGTCACGCCGTGCGCCGGTCTACAGCTGCTGCCAATATGAGATGAAGCCTGCGAGCGAATCAGTTGGTAATCGCAAGAATACAAAAGCATGCAGTGCTGCGACGACGTACTAGCCTGTTCACACTGTCGCAGACGGCAGTGATTTGGCCGCCGAACTCGCAATCGCTCCCCGGCGAGCAAAAGATTCCGACACCCATCCCGTCAAGTCCACGAAGGATGGCATCACAGCATATCCCCTCTTCGCGCTTCAAATTTCCAGTGGTGGTCACGGCCTTGATACTTTGTTAGTAGGAAATTTGCCTTGGTTGGTAGACAGACAGCTGTGTACTGACCTCGCCGGCTGGTAAAAGCAAGAGCCGACACCGAGTGGGCGTACGCAACGGCAAAGACAGTGGAGAGGCGGACCATGTTGTAGACTATGGATAGAGAGGTTGTAGAGTTGCAAAAGTATTTCTTGAGGATGGCTATAATACATATAGTTGACCGCTACCCTTGCTACTCTGGCGTTCGCAAAACCGACCATCGCCACAGTGACTGCATGTCTAGTTCATATATACGCAATTTGGCCAATGCAGTTGCATTTCAAAGTAATACAAAGCGTAAATGGCGCCCAAAAATGTGAAAAACAGCTGGGCCAAAAAGAAATAAACTCGCCTTTTCCCACAAATGTTTCCCCGACGAGTCTGGGACCGCCCACGCACTATTACGCCATTGATTGCCTTTCCATCGGCCATTTCGTGCGTTGCGCGGTGTGCCGCGGTGTGGGAAGAATGTCATGCGTTCTAAGTCTTCGCGGCAGTCTTTTTGCTATACTAATACGGCTACCCTTTTCTAGCCTCACCGGCCAACCGGTGTCAGACATCACATGTCGAGACTACCCGCATGAGTTTAAAATCTTAGTTTCAACGGTTTTGATGCCGACTCCGTTCGGCTGGGTAAGGGGAGTCGTCTTTTAACGGCTTTAGCGTCCTCTTCTTCCCTGACGCCGTGATTGGCTCCCGCATGCCGAAGGCTTCGGTCCGAAATGTGCTTTTCCTTGCCCCGATCGTCATATCACTAATCTGCACACACGTCCACACGGTAAGCTCACGATTGCACACTTAACAACAGTTTGAAAGTCAAGTCGGTCTAGTATTCAACTGCTTTTGTCTAAATCTTGAATGCAAATTCCAACTTAAACTTTTCATGTAAATCGCAAATTTGCCAGGAAAAGGCAAATGCAATGCTAGTCGTACGCTCATGCAAGCATCACAATGTCAAAAAACCTGGCATTCATATTTCATGTATGCAGCATCTCTGGTATCACTGAATGGATGAATTATGCAAAAAGAAGCTGCTGTGGCTCTTACCCTACTATCGTCATTTCAAACTGATAATGAGGCAAGACATCACAGCAACTTCAACCTCTCGCAGCTCTCCCCAACACAACCTTCAATAACCTCACGTCGTCACTCGTGAGGTTCTATTTTTTAGGCAAACCTTATCACGAAGGCACTGCCTCCTCATCTGGAAAGCGGATTTCACGCCTCAATGAGGACCTGGGCTCCGCGATGGTGTTCACCGCCAGGTTGTGGTTAGATCCGGCTTCAATGTCCGCCGAAGGCTCCCGGCCTGCATGTGCGCGATTGATCGAATTAGCCCGAGAGTGAGCTCGCGAGTGCGCTCGCGATGAGCTAGCCGTTGCAATACCGCCACGGCTCCTGCGGTTGTCATCCTTGCTACCGGATATCTTTCGACCAAAACCGGGAAATACGGGTCGGGGGGAACCCTCGGTCGTGTCACCACTCAGAGCACGGCCGAGTCGGGGCGCCAAGTAACCGAGTTTGCCAAGCGGAATGGACATGCCATGCACAACCACGCTGACCACAACCATGAACCAAACCACAACAATCAGAGTCTCTCGAAGGTGAGTGATGTCTGAGCGGGGAACACCATCCTCGTCGCTAAGGTGTCTATCGATGAATTCAATGGCAATGTACAGGTAAAAAATGGCAGATACACCAATGGGGCCGAAGAAACCGACAAAAATGGCATTACGGTAGCTGTCAATCTGGTGGATCCAGTGGTGCATAGCGTAGACCCAAGGAAGACGGCGCAGAAGGAGGATCAACAGACCAAGTGGAATGATACGGGAGAGCGAGGTGAACTCATTGTGGGCAATAAGATCCCAGGGAATGATGGCACCGTACCACAGGAAGATGGAAACGTTGAGCAACATATCGACAGTGGGTTGCAGCGAATCATCTTTGGTCTCTTGCCGAAACCAATCGTCCCACGTAAATGCATTGCCAGCAACGTAGCAAGCCAGCACGTCGTCAGTGCCGAGGAGACCGCAAGTGCCGAGAACAAAGAGAGCAAGCGAAATGGCAAAGACGAGGAAACTCTCACGATCGACCCAGCCGCGGTCTTCTGCCCAATGCAGCATATACTGAGCAAGCAGTCCAACGACGGCACCGTAGGCGATACTCAAGAGTATAACGTACGCCCAAGTCAGTGCAAACCACAAGCCAAAAGCTTCGCCCGCACCACCACCGTCGGGGTCTGCACCGGCGCCAATATACTTGATCAGATACAGAGCGAAGAACAGCCACGGGTAGCCGAGGCCATCATTGGTGCCCGACTCGGCGACAATCAGATCCTGCAATTCCTTGGGGATGTTCTTGTCGGCAAACTTGCCCTTGACGATGACAGCGGACAAGACGGGATCGGTGGGCGTAACGCAGGCACCTACGGCCAGGGCGTGGAGAAAGCTTGGCGTACCGATCAGGCCCCAGATGAGCAAGCTGGTGGCTATCCACATCATGGCCATGCCGGGACCGACAAGGAGGAAGACCGACTTGGCCTCAAGCCACATGTACTTGCTGCGGAGCTGGATACCGGCGAGGACAAGCTGGACGGCGAGGACAAGTCGAGAGAAATCGATAGTAATGGCGTCAACATTGCCTTCGCAGCGTCTCGGGCTGAGATTGTTCTGGGGGCAGCCGGCATACTCGCGGGGACGGATGAAATGGGCACCTTCAGGACCAAAGGCGACGCCCACCAGCATAGCTATGACTGTATTTCTGGCACCATTAGTTTCGTATATTCTTGGCTGACATTTCCCGATATATTGTCCTCTCTGCTTGCCCCATTGGGGCAAATCTCCAGCTTGCTCTGCTTGGCAATCGATTGGCGGGCTCGCCATTGTGGGGGCGAGGCGACAAGACAAATGACGACAGAGCCTGGGGCGCAATGACTTACGTGCTTCTGAAAGGTAAAAGTGCTCCTTGAGCAGGTACGAGACCAGCCCAAACAGGGAAATGAAGCCACCGAGCAAAGCGGTGGCAACATTGAAGTTGGTCGAGGCGATTGGCGCCGCCCAAATGGGAAAAATGTTCCTCGCCATGGTGGTGCGCGATAGTCAGCGCGCGCGCTCAGTGTCTTGTCAAAAGGCTTGGAGCCGTTGTTGCTCCTGCTCGGCTAAAGGTGGGGGGAGAGAGGAATGCAGCAGCAGGAGAAAGAGTAGGGTAAGCTTTCAAAGGGTATGAGAAGAGAATATGGCTTTTGACCTCTCAATGACGGGTTTGAGCCGCCCACGAGCTACTGTTAGCAAAGCTGAGCAGGAGCAACAAGGACAAGGACGGGAGCGGCCGGAATCTGGCTAATCATGTCGTGGTGCTGAGGGCCCAGCATATGTGTAATGTTTGGTGAGAAAGGTAGAAAGACCAGAAGAAGAGCTAGCGAAAAGCAAACTTCGACTGTTCAAAGATGAGGGATGCGGAGTAAGTTTTTGTTTCTCGATAGCTTGCGTTTGAGGCTGTGGTGCGTGCGTGCCAGCGGTAATTTTTTTCCAAAGGCAAAGTATGATGCGGGGAGGAAAGAAATGCGAGGGCAACCCGTCGTCAGTGGTCTTGTAAGTTTAGTGGCTATCGGTGGCGGTGGGCCAGAGGCCAGGGCAGGCTGGTAAGATGGCCAAGAAAAGACGTCAGCGTCAAACAGCTCGCGGACTAGCTTGATCAAGTTTAAACGAGTTGAATTACAAAACAATACATCACCGCCTCCGGTCCCCCAGTTTGCCTGGCTCCATTCGTTGCTAGAATGCGACCTTGGAGGCACAGTCAGAAGCCGGCTATTCCCATAGAGCAGGATTTATTAGCGCGAGACATGCAGCTTTCCAGGGCTCCCCTCCCTTCCAGCCCAGCCCAGCCCAGCGAAGGTGAGCGGCCATCGTACGACCAGCGCCCAAGAGCCGTGTTCTGATTCTGGTCTTGTTCCTCGATCGATTTAAGAACAAATTTCGGTTCTTTTTGGTCCCCATGTTTCGAAATCCCAACCATGCAGCACAATGGCATGTGGTTTTTCAACTGGCAAGGCGACCAATCTGGTCTCGGCAGTGTGATATCTTGTGTGCACCACCATATGTCAACCAGGCTACATTGTTTTTCCCATCACCTTGCAGCTTACAACACCCTGGATCCTGCCCTCCGGCTTTTGAGACCCGCAGCCTGAAGCGATAGAGATGTGGTATCTTCAACACGTGCTGCAGCTGCTTCAGCGCGGCCATCGTCCGAATTGCTGCTGCGCCAAAGAATAACACCGGCTCGAGCCAAGACATTGTTCTTCGTGCGCTCCTACTGCAGAATGCAAAAAGAGAGTCGGCCTCACTTCCCTTGCCGAAGACGCCGAATGCCAGCCTGGAATGTCGCAGAGTGGCTCCCGCTAGCGATGGCACCAGTGCGTCCTTGCTGGTCAGCCCGTGGCAGTCGGCCGCCTTTCCTCTGCGTCTTCACATCTGCTCTGCACCTGCATGGTGCCCAATTGGGCGCAGGCTTCTGTTTTGCTGAAAAGTCGCACGTTTCCGTAGCTTGTGCCGATATTGGCGTACAGCTGTCGTTGGCTGAGCAGCTCTTTTGCCAAGCCTCCAGGTCCAATTTGACCCGGCTTGGCTTGTCGATTGCGATGCCAGTCTAGTTAGACGGTCGCATCTTTTCGGTAAACCAAAAACGCGCCTGCTCTTCTCGAATGGCTTGCCCTGTTACCAGTTAGGTGGAATCACCAGAACTGGCAACTTGAGATGTATGCGGCGCAGTTAAACGCACAGGTACTCCGATTTGCTTTCCACACATTTCCAGCAATTTCTGCTGGCACATCTAATCAGGACGGGTTCTAGTGAGTGCCTGCCAGAAAAGGAATCACCCAAGCCCAAAAAGCTGGCTACATGTCCAAAAAGAGCCTTTGGGACAAAACTCAAGCCCCTAGACCCTTTGGAATTCAGGGTTCCCTAGATCGGTCACACGAGGGTTGGCCTATTAAAGTTTGACCAGAAACATGGTAGACATGCATTCCCTAGCTCTCATGGGCAATTTACTCACGTTAAAAAATTTCCCATCAAACTTTGGTTGTTGGAATAAGAGTAGTCAAAAAGAGCATTATATAATTTTGCCGCCTTCCAAAACATCCGTTCCTGGCATGGGCCCTTGTATTTCCCATCGGGCTTCCCAATTATATCCGCTTTCTCCTGAACCTAGCCCTTTATGCTCTTCAGTATGCATGTACAGCTTGTCATTGATCACATCTTGGCTCCTCGCACGGCCAGGGCATCTGCCGCTTGATTCCCTCTGTCCGTCGCGTGGCCCTTGACCCATTCAAACTGCGTCGAGCCGCCAGCCTTGCTTCGCTCCTCCATCTTGTCCAGCACCGCCCGGATGATGTCCTGATTCTTGACCGGCTCGCCCGCGGCCGTCACCCAGCCCTTCTTCTTCCAGCTCGCCGCCCACTGCGTCACGCAGTTTATCGAGTACTGGCTGTCGCTGACAATCTTGACCGTCTTGCTCGCGGGACACACCTGCAGCGCCCGCAGCATCGCCATCAGCTCGGCCCTTTGGTTCGTCTGCGGCTCCCCGTGCAGTCTCTCCGAGATGTTACGTTCGTCTCCAGGGCCAAAGTATACGCCGACGCCGGCTCGCGCGCCGGCTTTGCCATTGGCCAGGCTGCTGCCGTCTGTGTATACCCTGATGACATCCTCTGCCACCTTTGGCAGCGCCAACGGCGGAGGCACTCTTGTCGCCTTGGTAGCCCTGGTCAATGGGTGCGTTGACCCGAGTGCTAAACCATTGAATATTGGCATTGGTTGTCTTTCACCGAGAGCCAGCACCGCCTCTTTGCTTCCATACTCTCGAATATAGTCAACAGCTTCTGCGCGACTGTTGAATCGCTTATACTTGGGTCCCTTGACACCCTTGATGGCTTCGGCGGCATCGTCCCAGTCGTTGAAGATGCCTGTCGGGTTGCCCACGGCTACCGCGTAAAATTTGGCCGGTCCATCTGATGTGGTTGTAACTTTTTTACCGGCTGCGAATGCTTCGGCATCTGACCTTGAAATGAATGAACGGACTGCCAGAGAAAATTTGACTACGGGTTAGTCTCAGCCCATCTAGGTGTGCTAGCCGCCGGAAGGCGAAAAGCAGCACGTAAACCGCAGTCCAAACTTACACAGGGCTCCTTTGAATCCTGCCGTCTGCTGTGCGCACTCGGCATATGTTGTGTAGACGCCTGGCCGGAAGCCGACCTGCACAGCGTAGAATTTCTGTACATTGTCCGTCTTCTTCTTCTTGGACGCGCTCGGCGACGCAGCCGACGAAGACGACGGCGCTGCGCGCTTTCTATTCATGACGGACGGCGGAAATGCAAACGGTCGCTGCCGCGAGGGCAATGGGTATAGGAGCGTCGTGGCGGTAGTTGAGGAAAGGGTCGTGGTTGTTGCAATGGCTCGTTGGCAGGCGGCGGCGGTCGCGCGCAGATATATCGTCGGCGCAGATTGGCACTGCTGCAGTCGTCGGAGGTATCGCACTTGCGGTGGCGACAGGTGGTAAGAGAGGCAGAGGAGGGAGGAAGACGCAGTTTGCATTGATTGCTGACTGCTGTGATTTGGGTTCCAATCGCTTGTGAACGCTGATGCCAGGAAAACAACAAAGGGCTACGCCGCTGCCATTACACCTGAAGCAGTGTTGCGCAAGTGATGGTGTTTGTCCGAACGTAGGGACCTGGTCGTCTAAAGGCGCGACGGTTCAGCGGGCAGAAATTGTTCAATCCAAGGACGACTGTTTGTGTGGGGTGTTGAACTCTTCAGAAACGCGAAAGCTTGGTTGGGTATGGGCCTGCCTTGGCTAAAGTGGCGGTAGCCCGAGGCGCCCCGCGCTACAGCCTTCCCAGCTTGTCAACAACACACAGCGCCCATTCATAGGTAGAGCGTTCGCTCAGCTTACAACAGGCTAATTTGGCTGCAGACAAACCTTCACATACATTCAAGTAGAGATGTTAAACATGGCAGTGTGGTATTCATTAAATTTACAGGTTCAAAGCTCCAGCAATTCTCAATTTTCCGCCCCCAAGAATTTGTCCCTTCCCAGCGCCGGTGGTACGCACCTCGCATGAACTTCCATGCCTCTCCAGTGGCAGTAATCCCAGATACTCGTAGCACTCCATAATCCGACAGGGGCGAGATTCCTTCCGAAGCTGTAATATGTAAACGTGGGGTATATAGATATTCTTGCGACACCCGGCGCAGCAACGGCACATGCACAGCATGTGTAGCTGCAACGTCCTTCAAACAGAGCCGACGAGTCTTACATTGACCCAGGAGGCAGTAATCCTAAACATGAGTGGTCGGGCTCAGAGTAGCCAGATCAAAATTATTATCTTGCTCCAGCTCCCAGGCCAGCAAGCTCCAATTGAGCTCTCGCCTCCAGAAGAGACCCAACCCTCTTCCGCCTCCATCAGGACGATCGTCTGAACTCAAGCCACCAGTTCGGGGCATGTGGTTGCAAAACACCACCTTGCCCATTCTGGCGTGAAGGATAGCCATTGAACATGCTACACAGGGTTCGTGGGTCATGTAAAGCTCCAACCCATGGCACAGATAGCCATCCATGTTCGGGTGTTCCTGCGAGAAGCACATCTTTTCGCCATCAAGAATCGGTCCGTCGTGGAAGGCATCGAACGCGAGCGTTGGCAGTTCCAAATCCAAATCCATGGCATGTCTCTCATGACGAACAAGCTTTTGCGCGACCATACTGATAGCACGGAGGACACAGTGAGCCATGGGGTTACCAACATCTCCTAGCCGAGGATCCTGGTGCCAACGGGCATCTCCTGCCACTGCAACAAGTTGAGCACCATTCTCGTCTCTCTGCACGACAACCGCGCCAATAGCCTCTCCTATTCCGCTACATTTAGCCTCGTTTGCCACACGCTGCGCCAAAGTCATCCAGATGGCCGCATCATCCTTGATATCGTCGGTGCCTCTGGCCACCATGCTAGGGTGAGGTCCCAAGGGGTTGTTCTTCCGATATACTGTCGGCCAGAACTGCGAAGACCACATAGCAGCTTGTACTTGCGAGGTTGGAGCCAGAAGTGGTATAGGGATGGAAGTGATGAAGATGTCGAGGTCGAGCCCTTCGATAGAGGAAAGGGTCTTCGTCAGCTCTTCCTCTGTGATATCTGTGACCTCGCCGACTATAATGTAGATCCAGTTCGATTTGGCCGTGTGGATTTGGCGGCCTGCAGGCGTGACGTTCATGAACTCCGTCTTTAAATGAGCAGGTAGATCCCCCGGCTTCGCACATCTTCGCAGGTGAGGTAGGGGGTTAGCGCTACCGTCGGGACGCATATCACGCAAAGCACTTGTGTGATTGTTAGCTGCTGAATCTGTAGGTGGGTTTGATGGATCAAGACTCACGAGATGACCTCGTTGGCAGATTTTGTTGGGGCTCTCGTAATGAAGGCCTGGACAATGGTATGATCTTGCCGAACTTCCTGTGTTGTTTTGAGGGGAATAAGGACGCCTCGTTTGAGCTCCATCAATTTGATATCATCAATCAAGGGGTTTGGCAATACCCCAGCTGTGAATTTGGATGCCTGGCTACTGAAAGAGCCTTCCAAGCAACTGTGCTCGAAATCTCGATCCATGCTACCGCCGTTCATGGTGACTTTGATGAATGACGTTTGGTGATGCGCTGGAGATTCTCAAACACAACAGCAATAGCCCGGGAAAACTTTGAATTCTCGACGGCGAAGCAGCTATGATTCGTGTAAGGTATAAACTTGTATCGCAAAGTGCCGGTAAACTGTTTTAGGGGTAGACCGGGAAGCCTCGAGGCGTTGCTTAAATAGAAATTCGTCCTTCCCTTGCAGAGCACTGGTGCCAACGAAGCCACGCCTGTGGCAGGCGAAGGGCTGTTGTAACTGGAAGGTGTGCCCTTCAGAAACCTGGCGCTCTGCTGTGCTCCTTGGCTGCTGACTGGGTGACGGGTGTCACAACCGTAATTTCGCAACCAAGACCCGATATGCGAAGGAGAAAGAGGCGTCTGAGGTGATGTAGGAGGGACAACTGATGTGCTCGTTTGCCGTTTGGCACTGGGCAGCTTGCTGTGCTACAAACAGAATTTTAGCACGCAGGCACCCGGCAACACAGCGTAGAATCCCAACACTGCAGACTGCACAGCTTTTTGTGACTTCCGTCTCCCTCGGTATTTGCTACGTATGTAGGACCGTACACTTGCATGGTAGTATTCTCTAAATTGTCGTGGCCAAGATTTGATGTTTTTAAAGATTTTTTGTGGAGCTCTCCACGAGCTGCAGACTCTCATCGCCATGCTAACGACAACCCAACGAGTCTGTAAACCACTACAGACGGGCTGGTTACAGGAAATTTTATCACGCCAATGGATGCATGCTGATTCTTTTTGCTGAAGATCCCCCTGGCTAATCTGCCCTTTTTTATATCATGCTTAGACTTGAATAAGGCAAACAAATGCCTTCCCAACAGCATACCCTATATGCTGTGGTAAAAGGTAGATTTTTATCTCTAGCATAAAAAGAAGCATCCAACGACTATCGTGTAGGTGCTTTGGGGCTTGCAAGTGCAAAAGGTCTCATGCAGCATTCTGTAACTTGTGGCATCACTGGTGACGCCGTTGAAGCGAATACAGATGAAGCGATTTTGCGACGGGTCGATGGGAGAACTACTCGTAAGTGCGAGAGCAATCGCCAGCCTACAACAGGTAAACATGGATTTAAAATCCACGGTTTCGATTTAGAAGCAAAGTACTGCTACATTTGTCTGTTACAATGACAGGCTTGTAGACATGCAGACAGCAGTTGCACCAAGACTAAGGAGTCTCCATTTTCCACTAGAGCAAAGGATAGAAGGCTGTGCACCTCTTGATGCCTCTCGATTCAACGCTGGCCAAACATTTTGGAAGCGTCAAATGTAGAATGAATACCGCCACCGCCGCCGCCCTGCTCCATGGCCATCATCATTCCCCTCATTGCCGCGCCGCTCGATCCCCCCACCGCGCGACCGTAGACGGCCTCGGCAAACATGCGAAGCTGCATGGGAAACTTGGAGTCGCCGTAGTGCTCAATCACGTCGCTCTTTTCCACCGCGCAGCGCAGATCGTGCCACTGCGAGGCATCCATCCCCAGGTCCTCGCACTGCTCCCTCTTGTTCGCATCCCACCACGGCGGGAGCAGCGCGGGACGGGCCGCGACCGCGTCAAGGAAGTGGCGGAAGGCGACGAGGCTGTCGGCTTCGTTGTGCGCCTCCAGGTTGTACAGATCCTCGACGCGCATGCGGTAGGCGTCGATGAGCAGCGCGTAGACGTCCTTCTCTGGGCGGTCGAGGAGCCAGGTGTCCTTGTCGAGGCGTGTAAATGGATCAGCGACGCCCTTCTGCAAGCCCTTTGGGGGAGATAGGGTGGCAGAGGCGGCGGACGGCTGGGCCGTGCCCGTGCTGGTCTGGCATTTGCAGACTGCACGGTGAGCAGGCCAGTCGGCGGTCTGACAGGGACGGCCGCAATATTTGATCTCGGGACATCGGACGCAGTGCTTGAGCTTTACTACAGGCGGTGACTTTGCGCAATGGCACATGCAGGGGAGGTCATGACTGTTTGCTGTAGGCCAGGAAATGCAGAGGTATGGTGCAATAGATCAAAAGTGATGCATGGTATTGGAATTTTCACATTTGAGGGGTAGCACCTCGCGTGAATGGCTTTTATCAGTCCAGGGTCCAGATCGGGGCCAGGTCGCCGAGCAATCGGTAGGTACTCCACCACCATCCTCACGCCCTGAGATAACCGTTTGACGTGCTCCATATAAAAGCTGGAGTTGATTTTAAGATCAGTTCTTTGTTGCAGCTTTACATTAAGGACCGTAAAATGCCCATCTAACTCTAGCGATGAATATATTCAGGAACGCCGAGTGTCTATTGTGGCCATATGTGTTTGATTGGAATCACAACACTGCGCAATGCCTCCATTTGCTGCCTCTGATGGGAAGAGCACTGAGTTCTTTCTTCAGCATTCATGCAACTTTACCTGAATGTGCTGACACTAGGTGTATAAGTACTCCAGGTAAGTGAAGAATTGATGAACATAAATATAACTACATATACATGCATGCGTGTTGTTTCTTTGTTACCGGTCTGGTCAACGCGTTTCGACTGGCCGGCCTACTTCTCGCCTGGTTGGCAGAGTGCACAAGCGCCCAAGTCGACTCCTGTGGTCGCATCTTGGCCGAGGGTACCCAAAATACTGATGCATAGCCATTCTGCCTTGCGCCGAGGTGGAGAATAGGACAATGGCACTTGGCCCTTGAGCGCATGAAGTAACACGACAGCATGAATATCCTGCAGCAGAAGCAGATTATGAGTTAACAGCACGCCGACATCCCGCGGAGACTAATCAAGAAACCTCCGTCCGTAATCGTGCACAAGCTTCCGCATTTAGCGTGATGATTACCAGCGCCTGAGTGTAAGTACATTGTTTTCATTTTTGGCCTCGTCTGGAAGCGAGGTAGCGCCTGCAGCAGAGGTGCAGCAGCACCAATCAGAAAATTGAATCTCGCGTGGTTTGCTCATTTGAATTTCGAGGAATAATTCAAATCACCTCCGCGCTACCCCAATTGGAAGCCGCACAGCTGTAACCAATCCTGCCTGGCGTATTATTATGCTGGCCTCGGCACTACTAAGCTGGCATGAGAGCCTTCTGTGGCACTGCCTAAATGTAGCTGGGTCACTCATCAGCCGCCCACGTTTTCGTCTGAATGGCAAAGGAGACAGCGAGTACGGCCACACAATGCGCGCACAGCACGAGCTATTTTTATCCGAGCGTCAGTTTGCTCATGGTTATTCCTCAGCGCCGTGTCATCTACCGTACGCTTTTATCACAGAGAAGGTCCGAGAAGAGACGCAGCTCTTGTTGGCCAGGATTCGTACTCGCAGCACGCAACCAGGACTACCTACCTGACACATAATTTAAGCATAGACTCATGTCTTGGAGCTACGCGGCGGGAAGTTACCGCCGACCCGGGGACAGGTCAAACTAGCAAGTTTGTTGAGGGGAGATGATGAATGTTTTAGTCAAAAGGGGGCAAAGTTTGCTGAGGTCTGGAATCTCCAACAGATGGCGAATAAGCATAATCCTGCCTGCTCCCCAGGAGGTTGCGGACCGACCCAGGCTTACTCAGTAGCCGCTGGGCAAGTCTCGGACGACGTGGCTCAGACAGGAGGATAGATGCGCCAGCCAAAACACCCTCATGCGGGGAAAGAAGCCGGGACGGGATGGCACGTAACAGCCAATGTTGCAAATACGAATTGCGGCGTTTGAAAGTTGCTGGATGAGGGAGCTGCCGGCAGAGAGCTTCTGGAAATCCCCAATTCCCCGAGCTCGCTAGCTTCGTCGCTCGTCAAGTCCCATCTTAGATGAAAGGCTTGGCTCCACTGATAAGGCACTCGAACTGCAGGGCATGGGTGGCATGAGAAGCGCCAAGCGTGGAGCTAGTAGTTGGAGTCGTTATCTCTGAGCAATAAACCAGCTGCGCGCAACGAGCTAGATTGGGATAAACCCTTTTCTCCCATGCTCGGAGCATGCGGAGCATAGCACTAGACTGTTGCCTCACGCAAGCAATGGAGGGGCCAGCACTACAGATGATGAGGCCATGCAGCCAGCCATGCAGCCAGCCTGCTGCGGAACATGTTCTCCCCCTCACCACATATCACACCTGTGAGGGGGCGTTGGAGAAGGTGCGCCAGTGGAGAAGGTGCAAAAGTTAATGGCCCGATTTGAGGCGCGCGATGGCGCCGCCAGTGACTGCTTCATCATGTCCGCTATCGGCATGCCATCGCGAGGGAGACCTTGGCAGCCAACATGCTAGCATAGCGCAAGTGACCATGCCATTGTTTCTCTAAACTGGAGAACATGACGTTGCGCGGGATTTTACGAGCGCGGGGAAAGAAGATGCTGATCAAAAGACGACTCCAAAAAAGAGATGCGGTTCAGCAGACTTTGCGCGGAGTAGCAACGCCCTCCCCGTGACCAAGGCAGCAAAAGAAAGATCGGACAAATGAACTGCCTAGGAGAGTAATAATGGGCGTGGTCGAAACAGGTAGCTTACGAGCCCGAGTGGCAGGCTCCAGTAATACTCCGGCCATCCACGGACGTGGAGCGCGTGGTGTACATTGGGCCAATGTTACTAGTGGTAGTAATACATCTCCAACAAGCTGATGGGTGGGTGAGATGACGGCGTGAATGCCGTTTTCCCCATCCAGGCAGCATCGTAAAAAATGAGCTTCGCGCTTTCGGGCGACGACAAAATCTGACGTGCTGCAGCAAGCGAGGCGGGAAACGGGATTGAGTTGGCTCTTGCGCGCGCGCTCGCGTACACAAACGGACTGATCTAGTTCCTGCCGTGTCAGGGTGAGCTTAAATACAAGATTTGCAAGCAAGCAGGATTTGCAAGCATCATGAGCCCACGCGGCCGCCGCGCGATCTGACACTTTCTGGCTGTAGCGCGAGGACCACTCGTTAGTGTGTGAGACGAGCCCATCTCTTGCAGATGCAATCTGCGACTGGGCAGTGTGACAGCAGTGGAACAAGAGCTTAAAAAAAAGTGTTACATGGGCTCCTAATGTACATGCAGACAAAGTCATTGATCCGGAGCTTGATCGGAGGAGGTGGACGCTTGGGCTGGTTTTTTGCGACAAGTACCTACCAGTAGAGATTTGAGACATGATGCCGTCTTGGTATGCGAGCTGAAATCTGCCTGAGCGCAGCCGTATTCGTAGATGGGGGGATAAGAATACATATGGCCTGAGCTGGGGGTGCCCTCGCGGATGATGCTTGAATAGATACCCCTGGGGTATTACCCGTTGGAGGAAGCATTCTGACACATGGTCAACCCAGGGTTGGAGCGTGGATAGAGTGAGAGAGGGCTGCTCGGGCCAATTCACCGAGTGGCTTGTGCTTTGCTGCCAAGTATCTGTGGTGAGAAGGTTCCTTCTAGGCTGTGAGACCTGGTCGACCTAGTTAGTAGATGTTAGCTCGGTGGTGGTGGTGGTGGTGGCTAAAGTAATTATGATGAGGTTTGGCTGGGTTGGGATGGGATGTGCCACCCCCAGAATTATGTTTCGGCGGCGTTAGCCCTCTCCGGCGGCGGCGACATTTATTACTCGAGGCCCTCCCCCAACCAACCCGCGCGGGGACACCTTTTTGGAATTTTTCTATTTTCTTGCCGTGCTATTTTATCTCGAGACTCTTCGACATCATCATCCCTCTTCTCCCTCGCTGATCCTTCAGGTCTGGTATCTGGCTGTTTCAGTGCCGTCACACGTCATATTGCATATTTCTGTCTAGTGTGCTTGGCGGCGCCTGATTGACTCAGCGGCGCAAGTTTTCCTGTTGTCGAGCAGCAGAGACGCAGACGAGATAAAAGTCGCAACTACGACACGAAACAGGAGAAAGAGAGAGAGAGAGAGAGAGGCTATTCTTGACGACAATCGACAGCTTCAGACGAGTCTGAGATTTTTCTCTGGAAATTTTCTGGGGGCACCAACAACCGGACCCCTACTTAGCAGACAGACTCCATTCAATACAGAACCACGCTTGGCACTTAGACAGAGTGCAGCCACGACAGGCAAAACAGGCAAAACAGGCCAGACCCTGGGGATCCGCCCGGTCCGACAATCTCGAGTCAGCGCCCAGTTTCGGCGACTGCACAGCAGCAAGCTTCGAGTGCTGATGAACAAAGCCTCTTGACCTCCTACAGCATCCAAAACACCTTTACCTATATAGGTACAAGTCGACCTTCTCTCGAGCTGGCCCACTGAGCCCTCCCCCACCCAGTCGAAGAAGCCCTCTCGCCCACGCGGCCGGTTTCGCAGGCTTCCAGCGCTCATCAGCGCACCAACCCTGGAAACCTGGAACTTTCGGCAACGCCTGGCCTGGAAATCCACCACCAGCCCGCTCACTGAGCCCGCTAAGAG